>CM023488.1:55748985-55786974 GCA_013339685.2 Hyalomma asiaticum
ACTGGTAACAGGGGCGTAATTAAAAACAAATATGTTGAAGCGAGCGATAAAAAGAGAATGTCGGCAAAAAAAGTGCTTCCTTGCACTTGGTCTATCGATGTTTTCCGACTCTTCCTTCTTTTCTTTTATATTCGTTTTCGTCACCGTGCATTCGTTTCTCTCAGTAAATGAGAAGGATCCAAAAGCAAATAACTCACACCTGGCTGGTATCGTGCTACTATAATAACACAACACAGCCCCAAACTAGAATGCACATAACAAAAAAAGAGACTTCACGTCAGGAAGCTCGTACAGTTGTGCCAACGTGTCAGTGCAGCAGTACGAGTCATTTCTCATTTACGTGTGCACCAAATTAAATACTCTCAGCCTAAAAACGCTAACTCAAAGCTCCACATGATCACATAAATGAAGGATTTACCGATGACACCGATGTTTAACTTATCCGCAATTTTTTTTTTCGGGCCGTACACTTCCCGTTTCACTAAACCGCTACTCATCAACTCAGAGTACCTTTGCTACTTTCTTACGCTGAGAATATCGACGCCACTAAAAAATCTTCTCTCTAAATATAATGCGTCTGCAAAAAAACACCGGAAGTGTCGCTACCTCCGCAACTGCCGTCAATGGCTCCTCGTAATGCGGTATTGGAAAATGCACATGGAATCTGCGGACAGCCGGGAATAGTGTATAATGACGCTCCGGTGAAGCCCACAGTTTTCTCCCAGCCCCTGAAATTTGAAATATACTGGGCATTTGAGCGTACAGATTGCCGCGATAGTTCAAACTCTACCCGCACGTATTGCTCAAAATGCTCGTAGGCTGTACACACGTCTAAACAACACTTTCCTATTCTTTCGGAATCACTGGCATTTCTTTTTTTTCTTTTTTTGGTACGCTCCCTTGTATCGCAAATAATTCTGCCTCAACGCACACGTCTAACAATATCATTCACCAGGAACAATATTACTTTAGTGCCTAGTAACTTGTCCCCAAATTAATATTTGAACTTGAAGGCGACTTGACGGCAGTGGGCGGTCGACTGAAGGCGGCATCGTACCTCTTTCTTGAAGAATTTCTTAGCCATGACGGTCTTGTGCTGTCCTTCCACCTGTTAAAGGACAGAGAGAATGCAATGAAGCTTTGCTTTTCACAAAAGCCTCTCTTCCTCGCTAATCACTAATCTGTTTTTGTTCATGGGCATTTCAAGCACTAATATCTTTCACTCGAACGAAATGAGCACTCTTATGTTGAGATGACGATGATTGTAGTCGGTTAGGAAAGGACGCTAATTTCTCCAGCCCATGTAGGGAGCACGACTAAGCGTCCCGGGGGGTTAGGGGAAAGGGACTCATAGATAGAGAAGAGAGAAAGGCCGTAGTGGAGGGATCCGGAAATTTGGACCACCTGGGGTTCTTTTAACGTGCACTGACAACGCACAGTACACAGGCCCTCTGGCATTTCCGCCTCAATCGAAAGCGCGACCGCCGCGGCCGGGATCGAACCCGCGTTTTTGGAATGAAACGTAACGATGATCATTAGACGTACGCTGCACACGCACGCGCGCGCGCGGTGCAGTTTATGCACAGAAAAGTATCAATACCACCCGTTTTCAATATTCGCAATAGAACCTAGAACATGGTGTAAGTGCAAAATAAGAAAGGGCGTATTAGTGGCACGCGTACCGGATGACTTTCTTTCGTCTTGCGCGGCACTTCCGATTCAGTGCCTCAGTAGAACGGAAACGAGTTTGCGTGAAAAATATTTAGCTAAAATAACAGCTGGAAAAACACCTATAAAGAGTTGCGCGCTATACGTACATCAGAGCACAGATCCCTTATATAAAGATGCCTTAATTGTGGGGATAGTTATGGCAAATAATTACAGAATATCCTGTTAAGTGACGCATCGCACATATTGCTTTTGGATATGCAGGCATTGGCGAAGTATGCGCGGATTTGAGCCTCCCTGAATCGCACCAGGCCGAAACGTTCTCTTGTTCGACAGGTATGAGATCCCGGGCTACGAGACCCGTTATTGGTCAAACCTACCCCTGTACTCTCAAGCGATTTTCTACTGAACGATGTTCCTTCGCTCTACTGATTTGAGTACAGGGCCAATCCCAAGGATTGAAAAGAACGCTAAATTTCCTAAGGACAGCACTCGTCACGCAAATGTCCACTTCTGTCGACTGCTGCCGCTATCGTCGGCTTCTTAGAGAGATCAGGAAAACGTTGTTCGAGGATTGGCGTGCACAACAGCAGGGAGGAAGCACAAAGACAAAGTAACAGGAAAACAAAAGTGTTCGTTCCGCGAAACGTACGAAGTTGTGAATTTAAGAACATATATCAATTCAAACAGGTAACATTAGTCCGTAGTTAAACATTCAGCTTAGTGGCGCAACGGTCACTGCCCCGTTATAAAAGGGACGCTCCTAACATCTATCCATCCATCCGTGGAGTCAAGGTGAGGCTTTGAGGAACACCCTACAATAGGGGTAAGTAGAACAATAAGGGGAAGTAAATAAGGGAAAGTCTGGGTCAATTGATTCACGTTTGAAATTTGAAAGATCAGCGCAAGAAGTACAGTCAATGAAGCCACAAGAACATAGCAAAGGCGCAGTACAGTGTTCGTGTGCCTTCTTTGACTGCGTTTCTTGAGCTGCTCTTCAAAATTTTCACTTATAGAATATAGAGTCTACTGTGCTTCCCTCAATCTTTACACACAATTGCTAACAACAGTGAGAAGAAATGGACCCTCGTACAGGCACAGTGGGGTCGATGTGCTGCACGATGCGGTCCAGCGTGGATTCCATGAGCCCCTCGTTCTGGATGGAGCGTGCCAGGGCGTCGATCTCGTTCTCCTGCGTGGCGCCGGGGCAGTCGAACATGTGCTCCGTGTCACACATGCAGTCCTGCGCCGCCTGGTAGTCTCGGCTGAACGCAGCAGTGTTCTCGAATTTCTCCAGGCAACCGTCCTCGGCTGCGAGACGATAAGGATTGCATCAGTAACTGAGCGCGGCGCTGGTGTGATTTCAAGTGCACACCAAGGGGCCCACACCGTTCTTCGGAATGCGGTATACAATTCCTCGATGGTCCTCCATGATAGGTCAGTTCTTCCTGGCAGAAACGACCAGGCCTTGACCAATCCCGATCCATGATTGTTGAGTCCTGCCTTGACAGGAAGGAACTGAGCTATCAGAGAAGACCAACACAGAAAAGTATTCCGCAATGCGGTGTAGGCCACAAAGTTCAATGAATGCGCAGTTTGAAGACAATCCAGAGCGAAGAAACGCATCACAAAGTTTAGGCTTCACTTGCCAATATTAGTGAAAGTGCGTGCATAAGGCAACCCTCGGTAAGCATGACAAAAGATGGCATGTCTTGCTTAAAGAGTAATCACTCGCGTTGGCTTGCACATGTGCTAGATCTGTAACTGGTACTGCCATTCCGGAGCGTGCATAAGTAGGTTTTTCTGTCTGGCTTCTTTTCTGCCACAGTGCGAGCTTTCAGTCGATAGTAAGTTTGCGTTGTTTGGTTGATTTGCGACCGTCCTCGCGTGCCTTACTTTCTTTCAAGGTGAATCGGGCAGCACGAGTAATATAGCCCGCGATCCCGTAGCACATGGTTAAACAATGGCTCAATGATTACATGAAGCGAATCGCTGTTTTCGCGCGGTTCCCGCTGTTTACCGTTCTGTTGGTATGGCACGATCAGTGAATACTCTTCAAGGAACAGTAAACCTAAATGTACATGTGTGCACAACGACACATTAAATGTCTACTCCCTCGAGACAGCTTTGCTATGCAAGCACGAAAGAATTGTCTCCATGCAATCGGGCTGCGTAACCTGCACTACGAAATGAAGAAACAGCAGACTTCGGAAACGTTAAGAAAGGAAGGAAGCATATTGCTTAATGTGACTTATTTTCCTCAGCATTCCTTTCCGTCTACTTGAGACGTCAGTGGCCAATCGCAATATATACACACTCGCCAGCCCTTAATATGAATTCATTCCTGTGTCAGTAAGGGAACATTTGGTTGTGTTGCTTGTATCTAGAAGGGTCATCCATGCCAACGTGCCATCAAAGTTGGTCAAGTTCTGCACCTCTATGACGAACATTTATTCATGATTTCTGTAACATGTTCGGTCACCAAACACTTCTAGGCCTCGTACTCACCTGTGTATCCCTTGGGGCAAGGATTGGGCGGATTGCAGTAGGCGGGGAGGACAGCGTCAGTCTTGACCACCTGGACATTCTTTGCAATGCCATCAGGCTTGAGGCGTTGGAAGCCCTCACCGGCGCCACCTGCAAAGCAAAAGACCCAAAGTAAAAGTTCCTGCAGCTCTTGGCCGTGGCTGTTGCACTAATTCTTGCTGGGGTAGTATTGTGATAAGCAGAGAAATGTGACCGCTCCTGAGCAACTTAAATCCCTGCAGGAAAAATCGATGGCAATCACAAACGATTTCGACACGATCTGCGACAAACAAAATCTCACAAGAAACAGAGTTGAAGCACTACTGGAAATGCAACACGTACATTCTTTCTGCACCGACTATGGGGTGTGATCATTTGTGGCGGAAAACTGTAGTGGCTCAATCTCCTTTTTTTTCACTGCAGTTGTGTGGCGATGTTACTCATGGTGGAAACTCTGTTTACTATTTCTTAGTCTGTATTTTTTTATTTATGGCAGAAACTCCGTACTATTTTTGTTAGCAAATACCATTAGCACTAACGATCATATTGCCCTCTTTCGCTAACACTGCCGATATTAGCTACTGCTAGAAGCACATACCAAACTGCAAGGTAAATAACATCAGCCGACTAACTTTCGCTCCATTTCGTAGCCAACCTTTGCATTTTCTTTCAATGATGTCAAATATCTCACGTGATGTTATAATGCAGTCTACTCCTTCGAGCGTCGGTTAGCCGTAATCCCAACATCAAACGCTTAAGAAAAATTCTCGGCAACCTCACAAGCACTACGAACCTAACAACAGGCAAAATAAAACTACAAGATAAGCTGCATGTGCTACTTGCAGTAGCACTGTCACTTGCTGCACTAATGCCTGTATACACTTCAAACGGATAGCACTATATACTTATAGTATTGCCCCTGCATCAGTGGGTTAGTGTTGTTGCGTAACTAGTACATATATTATATACAAAGCATTGGACACGATAAATAGGCTCAAAGAAAGGTTGAGTATATTTGGTGGTTATCGAGGGTTCGTAAGAAAAATCGTTGAAGCAAGCGCTTCTACAATTCCGCAGTACCATAAGTTCCTACCCTTGCGGGGACCAGTTCATCTTTCAAAACGTTCTGTGTAGCATTCTGTGTACTGAAAATCCACCCGTGCTAATTGTTTGGACGACCTTGGACTTCATCACGCGTATCTGAAACTTGAAAGTTATTTCACAGCAAGAAAAAGTTATGAGAGTATGATAGGTAAAAGTTGTTACGACAAGGGGCCCTGGCCCCCTAGCACACAATATAGGGTACAAGCATCGGGCTAAGTCAGTATACAATCTACTAAGAGAAAGATATATTCGTTTCGGAACGGGATTACAAAAAAGGGAGTAGAGTGTAGGCATAAGAGAAAGGGTAGTCGCCATATTACATCCTTATATAAACACTACGTGCCGTTCCTTCGGCTGGTATAACAGGTTTGCTAATGTTGCGGTCTCTTGTGCGATTCAGAAGTGTAGGCAGTTGCTAGTTATAACATTTCATTTGTGAAATTTATTCTGCATTAAAATATATACCACTTTCGTGATGGCGTGCATTGTAAGCAGGAGTCTTTTCTCTATCCTCGCTAAGCTTGCCATGGTGTAATTATTTTCTAATCAATTGTTCAATTCATTATTTTTACCGACCGGTGACGTACTGGTGCCCCCAGAGCGAGCTGTGCTGCAAGTACTCCTGGTCTCGAATGCTGGGTCCTCCGAGGATGTCCACTTGAGGCGCCTGACCGCCGCCTTCCTTCCTGTATCTGCCCAGGTGGCGAGCTCCGAAGCTCGGGTCACGCTGGTACACGTCCGCTGAAAGTGCTGGCTCATCATGCTTGGCACGCTGGTCGGCGGCGAACTCGAGCGAGCTGTCCGACAGGTCCAAGCCGGAGCCCTGGATCCTGGACATTACCTGCGTCGACAAAGTTGTCCTCAGGAATGCGCAGTACGTGGACGGCATGTCAAATACTCACGCCTATAAGACAGAAGGGTGCAAGCCACAAGCAAAAGCCGTTTCACAAACGTGCCCTAAAAACACCCAATATGTGCCTCAAAACGGGTCTGCAGCACTCTTAGCTATAAAGGTGTCTTAGCTGGCCGTGAAATGTTCATACTTTAGAAGCATCTCGCCTCACGTCGCCTAGCAACCAGCCACGCCACAGCCTGAGCTACACTTGCTCGACGTCGCATACCTACGCATCTTTAAGATACTGGACAAGCTTAGCCTGGTCACACACAGCACGTGATACCTGGTCGATTGCTAATTTATAATAGGACAATAATCTATCATTCTGAAATGCCCGGAACGAAATGACAGTGCCTAGATTAGCCCTAGAACATGTATATATCATGTGATAGCTAAATACTGGCTATTTGATAGCCGATTGATTGCTGATCTATGACCAACTGATAATCGATTAATAGTCGATAAACCTTGCAAAATGCCTGAAATGACTTAGGGGTGCCTAGGTTAGCCCTGGAGGATGTCGATACCATGTGATAGCCGATCTATAGCTAATCAATAATAGATGAATAATCGATAAATTTTGCGAATAGCCATGAATGACTTTGTGCTTCACCTAGGATGAATTTTGTCGACTAGGCTTTCGCGGGAATTAATGCTAGAGATCAGTATCGAATACCTTCAATGTGCCTTAAAGGGCAACTCCGGGGATTTTTCATCGTCCACTGATCTCAATGAAATTTCCAATATTGATTATCCTCGGTGCTGCAATAATTTCTGCCAAGCCAGGTGGTTGCAAGTCATTTAGTTTGCCTGAAAATTAATTTTGAAAATTTTTAGCGGATTCCCACGCGAGCCACCCTGTGTTCTTGGCGTTATTACCTTCAACGCTGCCTACCCGATCAGGCGGGCCGCTAAAGCAAAACGGCAATAGTTCAGCGCTCAAATCATCGCTGTAAAAATCAGAACAGCTGAATACATTGTTGAATAACATCGCCACCTTCATATTTTCTGGCACCAGCTCCATATTTCTGATGACAGGGAGGCTGTGACGTCATTGAATACGCTGCACGAACCGTCTACCCGTTTCGGTTTCGGTTTGAACACAGCGTTGATTGGGTTATTTAAAATTATTGGCGAGTTCCTGAGCGAACTGATTGACCCTGGCAGCTTCAGGGCTATCAGTACTATTGGAAAACAGCGACATCAGAATAATGCGGAAAAAACCGCGGGAGTTGCGCTTTAAACTTTGAGCGATTTAGCGCAAACTCTTATTTTTTTTTAAGACAGCCACAAAACGGTGCCGATCAGTCGTGAATTCTCATTGTATATATGAGCCAAATATTATTTCACTGTACGTGCCGAAGAATTTGTAATTTGCTTTCCAACACAGCTGGAAAAGGCCCGCTGTTCTATCAACATATGGCGTGACATATGCCACCAAGTCACTTGGCTTTTTTTATTGCTTTTTGATGGAGATACGCACATTTTTTTATTACTTGAATTCAAAACGAACAAATAAAGCATAACAGATGATATTTCCGCCATTATGAAATCATTCAATGCTATTTTTGCCTTTAGCCTACTCGGTGCCTCATGTCACGTCATTTGTTTAAAGAAGTGTGGGCTCTTTCCATCTTTGTGTGAAAAAATATTGTGAATTCCTACGTATAGTGCGTGAAGTGCAATAATATTGGGCTCATATGTTCGCAAGACCCTCCAAAACCGATGGGTGCTGCTTTCTGGCTACGTTCAGAAAGTCTTGCAGGGCAACTTTAAAAACGTATCTCTAAGTGCACATTTGTGAAAAAAGTAATTAATGGGCTTTACGCTCTCCTCTTTTTTGTATGAATTGACTTGCCCAACAAGTTTCGCTATACTCACGCACAGGTTGACGCCAAACATTTCAAAAGTAAAGGAGATCTGTCTGTCGGTAGACTCCTTTACGTTTACTGATACCGGCACAGCGGACGGACTGGCCAGTGGCGACAGTCGCAGAACTGGTAGCGACATCTGGCGGCCTTTTGCCTTAAGCAATAAATTTAAATATTGCTGTTTTGTTGTTGTTGTTGTTTTTGTTTTTCGTCACATAGGCGTGCTTGTAGAAGCACGCATGTACAGTCACGGTAATTACTTCTATTTGCCTACGATTTTCACTTGTCACTTGATTATTCTTTGTTAATTCGATCATCTATTACCGCACGAGTGCAAGTTCTTCACCTTACATATGTTATTGTCTTTTGGAACAATCGCGACGGCGTCGTTTCTTGATATATAATCGGTGTCCGCTACTGCGTTGTCAATTTTATGGATTTCCATCCATATTATGTGTTTACCGAAACAATTTTTCATGCGCCAAAAAACAAAAGATAGCTTCCTCTTTTCCTGCAAACGCCATGTTAATTTCTGGAAGAACAGTGACTTATCTCAGTGAACGGTAACTTAACAAGATAGATGAGTGAGTATTATAAAACCAAGAAAGCTGAATAACACACAAATTGTTTGTTTATTCGTCCGTGCACTCATGGTTTATTTTATACCTCGTTAACGACAGGGAAAGCAATATCGGCATGAGGAACCAAAATTAAGCATGATATAAATTCCAACAACACTTAGTTCCCAGAGGTAAAATCGTATAAATGTAGGTGTATCCGAAATAGATCTCTTTCTGCGCACTAAGATACTATCCTTTACAAAAGGATTAAACAACCAGCAATATATCATTTACAAACTGGAATATGTGATAGCCGGTGAATTTTATCAGTATGCGTATTAAATGTTGTAGACTTTTGTATCAGTTTCATTTACGGTCATACAAATAAACCTCACCTGCTTGAGGAAGCCATCTGTGAGCCCTTCGAGACCACGGTCGTATGACGCCGGATTAAAGGTGAAACTTCTCGTCGCCGCGTTTAATAAGACGGCGACGAAAAATAGTCTGCCGTTGATCATCCTGAATTCTTCTGAAACAGAGAAAGAAATAAAACGTGAATGACTAAATTGCTGCATATTATTCGGGCAACGGAGAACTTGGCAGTCCCTTTTATTGTTTTGACCAAATAAGCGGTAAAAAAGGGTGTTTTTGCGCACCTTTGGAGCCATTATGCAACTAAAGGACACCGAGAAAACTCCATACGCTCCCGAGCAACAACCCAAGTTTCCTCGGATTAGAAGCTCTTGTAATGCGTTAATTTTCAACGTACAGAAATCAACGTGGAAACATGTAGGTGCGAATTGTGCTAATCCAACGACCAGATTTACTAGACAATGCGCGCCGAGGTTTTTCAACAGGTTTTCTTTTTTCTTTTCTTCTTTCGGTTGTGAATTGCAGTGCTAGTACGCGGGAACAGCTATTACCTCATACAGGTTCGTCAAGATAAGCATCCGGTTTTGCGTTTTCTAAACAATTGATTTGCATTTCAATTCCTTGCAGTCGCCATTCTCGTACTCCAAGCCATATTGCTTCATGACATCCACATACCGTCAATGACAGAAGCATAACTGATTGGTCCCGAATGACCCCGATTAAGGTAAGCAAAAAAATTACGCTTTTCGCGAAGCTTATTGCGCAACAAAGAAAGGGTACCTGACGGCGCACTGGCCGCGACATTTCGCACAGCGTCGCGCTTTCTCCTTCGACACTCTCTGGAAACGACGTACCAACAACGTAAACACAATTCCGCACTTTCATACTCCGTACTCACCTTACTCGCGTGCTTGGTATGTACTGTCGGTGCCTCACAACGACCCTGTTCTTCTTCAAGAGGGAAGTATTTCGGCAGGTGGACTTCGCCGACGGTCTATCCCCCGGTCTCGGTGTTCAGCGTCGATGTCCAATATGGCGGCGAGAGAGAGGGGAGACGCTTCCCGACGTGCACCGCAAGACCGCGCCGTCTGCCACCTCCTTTCTCTTCGTGCTACGCGCTCGGAGAAAAAATCGATATCGCCACCGAGCGGCCCCCAGATGGCGCCAGTGGCTTCGCTTCGGGAGATTCTTTGTTCCGTACTAGAGTATCTGTCCCGCGCTGTAGCTCCACAGGTTGTAACGCGAGATGAAGCTGTTGTTATTTGCGAAGTAGTAGTTGATGGGCTTATCGCAGCGGCTAGTTTGCAATGCCGCACTAAATAGGCCACAGAATTTTGGGTACAATCGCAGAATAAGGTCAAGAAATTTACATTCAGTGCTGTTAACGAAATTAAAGTGCAAGTGATACCGAGGAAACAAAGGGTGAAGTAATGAGCTTTCCGTCATCAGCACGATACGGGCACATGTTCTTAAGCGAAATTGATGAATCATTGCATTATAACAGTATTCCATAGTCAAAGGCTAGACGTTTAATTGCGGAGTGTGCTTTAGAAAATAACTTTGCGCACAATTTGACAGTGCTTGAAGAGTGTGTGTCGAATTTGGCGGGAAAACCATCCGCAAAATACTGCCTGTGTCACAATTTTATTTAGCGCCTATGATGTGCATATCTCCTATTCAAGCAAATGACGGGCTGTCCAGGCGATATGAGTAGACATGCCAAAGTCTTCTATATGCTCTCTGTGTGGCTCAAAAAAATTCCACGAAACAAGACAAAAAATGCGGCGTACCTATAATGTGCGGCTGATCATTTCGAAACTATCAAGTTTAGTTCCCTTTGAGGGTCTAGCAGGAATTATGAACAAAATCAAGTGGCTCAGTGTTTTCTGTGTCGGGCTTGAAAAGATGCATGGTGGCAATTGCTGTTTATGCCCTTCCTTAGCTAAAGTTCTGGAACTATGCGGGCTGCAGTGCTTCAAGAAAAGTAGTGCTACCTAAGTGTGCGCGTGGGAACCTGTTATGTTTATGCGGCACTTCTACTTCCTGCCACTGTGCCTGTGGTTCTTGTCCTGCAGCACGTGACGCAAGATGGTTGGAAGACTAGCTCTTTTATTTTTTCTTTGAAAATGTGCAAACTATTTGGCTCGTGCAGTGTGTTGAGCGGCACAGTTTGGTGTGCAGTAAATCTTTTCGGTAGACATATACGGGACAGAAAACAGATGATGATGATGATGATGATGATGATGATGATGATGATGATGACGAAGTTCTGCAGACGATGATGGTCGTGGTTCGGTGAAGGAAAGGACGCTAATTTCTGTAGCCCATGTCGGGAGCAGAGGTATGAAAAAGGGACCGAAAGAAATAGAAAGGAAAGAAAAGGCGTGGTCGAGGGCTCCGGAAATTTTGACCACCTGAAGTTCTTTTAACGTGCACTGACAACGCACAGTACACGGGCCTCTGGCATTTTCGGCCTCCATCGAAAATGCGACCGCCGCGGCCGGGATCAAAGCCAGCGTTTTTTTTTGTGTGGCCGCCGAGTACCATAACCACTACGCCACCGCGGCGGACATATCTGTAGTATGCATGACTATGCTACGCTAAAGGCCGCTTGCCCGATGCTTACCCACGTATCCACTCTTTGTGGCGAATACCCACAAGGCCTCCCCAGTTTTCGGTGGGGGCCCACGGAATTTTGCCAAGCTTAAATAACTCTGCTGTTGAAAAACAAGGCAAAAATAAATTAATAGCCTTTCCCTCACTGTAAAATAGGGGTCAGCGAAGCTTGGGTTGTGCGTGCCTCGTTTACCACATCTATCTATCTATCTATCTATCTATCTATCTATCTATCTATCTATCTATCTATCTATCTATCTATCTATCTATCTATCTATCTATTTCTCTATTTCCGTCCCTAACTCATAAAAGAGCCCCAGGTGGTCGAAATTTCCGGAGTCCTCCACTACGGCGTCTCTTGTGATCATAGCGTGATTTTAAGACGTATAACCCTGGAAATAAATCA
This sequence comes from Hyalomma asiaticum, assembly GCA_013339685.2. NCBI lineage: Eukaryota > Metazoa > Arthropoda > Arachnida > Ixodida > Ixodidae > Hyalomma > Hyalomma asiaticum. Next base: position 55,761,004 of record CM023488.1, read on the forward strand.
ACCCTCCGGTAGCCCTATCCTTCTTTTTCCCTTCGTTCCCAGCGCTGCTGCTTTGCTGCTCCTCGATAGTCCCAAGTGCTACGGTGGGGAAGCCCGTGCATCTGTATGGTTCAAGTATGCTCACACCTCGCAAGCGCCAGTGGGTTGTCTAGTAGTTAATGCCCTTGCCTTAGGTTGTTTAATGTGGCTAATTGGGCGTGTTGGTACATCGTTAACTACAACCTGCAGCGCAAAAAAGAGGACACGGACGACGACATGAACCACACGGGACAAGCGCTGAACATTCAGCGCTTGTCCCGTGTGGTTCATGTCGTCGTCCTTGTCCTCTTTTTTGCGCTGCAGGTTGTAGTTAGGTTGTTTGTGTTTGAACCCGATTACGGGCGGGCAAATTTTTACCACTGAAGCCGTTAAGTCGATTATGCGCCGGTCACGCAGGACATGTCTTTCATAACCCTATCGTGGTTTTGTGGTTGTAGTGTTGTGCGCGTTATCCTACTACGGTGCACGGGGTCTTGAAGTGATGACCACGACGATGAGACAGTACAGCGACATCTGGAGAGCTGGGGCACGGGAATAACAAATTGGGAAAAGGCGAAACAAAGAGAAGAAAGAGGACGATGAAGAAGAGAGCTCGCGCTTGGAATCGAAGCAGGCAGTTGCTTTAACCTAAATTTGATTATCACATTCGTACTACAATTTTTTTGTATTTTATTAGAAGTTCTCTCCCACACAAATTTCTTTTCCGGTTCATGGCCGATCCCCCAGAGTGGGTTGCGCCAAGATACCCAAGGACCAACCAACCAACCAACCAGTTGCGCAAGAGCTCATCAGGAGCTCGTCCCAAAGCACGGCTGCAGCCTTGTGTCTCCTCGGCTACCTCACTCTGGCTATCTTGGCCAGGAGCTCATTCAGCGATGACCAAGAAAGACGATAGAAGCCATTCCAATCTCACATTTTTGAGGCTTAATTTTTAGGCCTGCTTCTCGGATCTTCTGAAGCAATTATTCCAGGGTTCTTAGATGTTCCTCCCATGTATCCGTGGCGATCAGAACATCGTCTAAGCAATGAACTACATCAAGGATTCCCTGCAGTAGCGTTCTAAGGGATGTGGAACCGCAGAAATCAATCAATTGATAGTACGCGTTTAGCGTTGAGCCAGTGAGGCGTTTATTGAAGACAGCAAAGCCGTTCAAGCGGAGCAAGCGCGAGCACCAACAACTGTCCTCGTCTTCGTCTTTTGCTGGCTCTCCTATCTGCGCCCGATTTATGTTACAATTGCCTCCCCACTGAAGAGGAGCCATCCTGGCGACCTAAGGAACAGGTACAACTGGCGGGTCATAGTGAGGTTTCAGGCGGTCGACATAAACAGTTTCGCGGCCCCGACGGCGGCGGTCTGTGGATGGGTCGACAGGCTCAATAATATAGTTGACCGGAGATGCTTGATGTAGGACACGGTAAGGGCCGTGATACTTGGGCAGTAGCTTCGCGGAAAGGTCAGGACCGGACGAGGGAACGCGAAGCCATAGCAGTGCTCCTGGTGAATATGACCGTGGAGGCAGGTTTTGGTCATGACGGTCCTTCTGTCGCACTTGGTCTTGAGCGGTAAAGGAACCAGCGAGCTGTCGGCAGTCCTCGACATACGTGGCGACTTCCGACAGAGGCGTGGATTCTGACGCGTCCGGGCGATAGAGAAGAACAGTGTCCATAAACGACGAAGGTTCGCGGCCGTAGGGAAGAAAGAAGGGAGAGACGCCTGTTGTAGACTGGGTGGCGGTGTTGTAGGCATACGTGACAAATGGTAATATGCGATCCCAGTTGGTATGGTCAGCGGACACGTACATGGAGAGCATGTCGCCCAGCGTACGGTTAAAGCGCTCAGTCATTCCGTTGTTTTGTGGATGGTATGCGCTGGTTGTACGGTGCACAACGTTGCATTCACGCAAGAGGGCTTCGACGGCTTCAGAGAGGAACGAGCGTCCGCTATCGCTGAGTAGCTCACGAGGCGCGCCGGGGCGAAAAACAAGTTTGTGAAGCGTGAATAAGCCGACTTCATGTGCTGTGACCTCTGGCAGCGCGGCAGTTTCCGCATAGCGCGTCAGGTGGTCAATAGCGACAATCACCCAGCGGTTGCCGTCAGGTGTGTACGGAAGGAGACCATACAAGTCAATTCCGATACGGTCAAAAGGTCGGGAGGGGCACGGCAGTGGCTGAAGTGGTCCAGTGATGATGTTAGATGGGCTCTTCCGACGTTGGCACTGGCAGCATGAACGTACGTACTGTCGGACAAAGCGGTACATTCCACGCCAGTAGTAGCGCAGCCGGAGGCGTGCACTTTGTTTTGACTACACCGGCGTGGGCACATTGTGGGTCCACGTGAAAGGAGGCGCATATATCGGCCCGTAGATGGCGAGGGATTACCAGCAACCATTTGCGCCCATCAGATAGGTAGTTGCGCCCTCTTTATGTTACACAATTATTAGACAGACGCTCGCGCAGAGCAGCGCTCACGCCTTTACGTGAGGTATTTCCGCTATCATCGGCAACTTCTAGGAGATCCGTCATGGGAAAACTGGCTCTTCTGGTCGCTGGAGACGCAACAACGCAAACGTGAGGACGACAAAGAAGACGCACGCCAACTAGCCTGCAGGTCCATCCTATTAGCCTGTCGTCGTGTTTTGACATCCAGTGGTACATCATTGTTTACAGTGACATGTAGTACAAATGTCATTCGCTAAGCTTGCTGAATAAATTATGCGCGCGCTCCGCATAGTGAGCCCGAAGATCGCGCATTATAACTTTGGCCCCAGGCATGCCAACACAGAGCAATTCTTCGCAATTCCTGGCAGTTCCGCGCGCTTTGCCTCTTTACTTATTCGCGAATCGAGAGCGTGCGGCACGTGTAATCTAATTGCTAAGCAAATAAAGGAAGGAGCCAGTGACAGAGGACAAATTGAATGGATTGATGAATAATTCTTTTGTAGGGCATAGTCGCGCCGCACATCTCCCGCAGATGCATTAGGCTTGGCCCGAGATGAGCCGCTTACGTTTGCATGCGCAATACGAAGCCCCCTCTATGTCCTTAAATCCTCCATAACCCACTGAACCTTGCGTGAAAATAGCGGCGCAGTTCGCGTAATTAAGTACAACGTTTGTCGGCTTCCGGTACGGCCTACGCCAAACAATGAATCCATTTAACAAATGATTAGTAAGCTTTTCTTTCGAGTACAAGGCCGAGGTTTTGAGAGGGTCGTAATTGGTTACTCAAGGAATCAAGTTCACAGTACGAGGCTGTTTAATTTATTGATTTGATTGATTTGTGGCGTTTAACGTCCCAAAATCAGCTCTGGTTATGGGAGACGGAGCAGGGGAGGTCTCCGAAAATTTCGACCACCTGGAGTTCTTTAACGTGCACTGACATCACACAGCACATCGGCCTCAACATTTCGCCTCCATCGAAATGTAGCCGCCGCGGGCGGGATTCGATCCCGCGACCTTCGGATCAACAGCCGAGTGCCATAGCCACTAGACTGCCGTGGCAGGGCACGAGGCTGTTTAAACCACATGTGTTTGTAAGCCTAGGAGTTGTTGCCAAGTTCGTTACCACGCGAACAAGACTGCGCCGGTTGCGAATCGAACCTTGAATTCGTCCGCAAAACGTCACTACTGATAAAATTGATCTGAAGGAATAAGCAGTAAAGGAACGCAATTTCGGGTGTTTTTACCTACACTTTCTATAAGAGTCTTGTTCTGGTATATATAGCTGGATGGGTGAAATTTTCCAGAATATTCACACCGCAAGGCTCGCGAAGGGGATCGCGCCTTAATACCCTTTCGTATTCAAAACTAAGGAATTTTATTGGTTGGTACGTGATGTAAGTCATTATTGACTAGAGTTTATGTGCATAAGCAAAGATAAGAATGGAAGGATAGGAGTCCGTTACTGACTCAAAAAATGCGACATTACGGAAGAAGGTTTCTGAAAAGCAGTGTAAAATAAATGAGATACACTTACATAGCCAAGACGCTGGACTGTAATAGGATACGTTAAACCGAGTGCATCAATGAATAAATTTGAAACAGAAATATATGACCAAACAAGTTTCTTTCCTTCCACTCTGGTGTAATTAAATGTAACGAGATTTTTAAAAGGAATTAAAAAAAGAAAGAGGGTCAGGAGTACTATCACCGAGCGGATCGGCATTCGCTGATGATTGATTATCCGAGTAATGATTAGATGATTAATTGAACTATCTTATCTGTTTCTTTCGTGCTCATCTTCTTTCTTCCCTTGTGGCTTCCTCTTCAATGGTGAAGTATTACATTTCTTGCGAGTCGAGTATTCTTCGGTAGCATTTTTCTCTAAAAAAATTATGAAAGAATGTTCTGTTAACGTGTTACGTTGGTAAACATCCTTCGTACCTTGCCATTGCTCTAGTTTGAGTATTGTGTTTTAGTGCAAAAGATATTAAAATATGGTTTAGTCGGCTTAAAGTTGACATGTTTCCATTGACCCTATATATGAGCGATGTCCTTATAAAACTCGTTTGAATTCCATCGTCCAATGAACTCATATAATTCTAAGTGTAAGCTTCTACTGCCTTTGTTTTGTTATCTTTCACCAATGCAAATGATAAAATTCCAATTTTTTAGTTCACAAATCTCTGTGCCTAGATAAACTTTAGAACTTCTTACAAAGTAGTGAAGCCCTTCATTGATTTCATTTGCGTTTCCCTTGCTATATTATTTATGGTCTTTATTGGTCCAATACAGCTCATTGAGCCGATATATGCTCATATGTGACTCATGTGCTAGCGTAATACCTCCTGTTGCTTTCTCTATAATAATGACAAAAAAGAATGACATCGTGAAACTGCCCCATTTCCTATGTACTTGCGAATATGCCTATGAAATCTAATTCAATTGAATGGATCGTATAACACGTTTTTACGCGAGGGCAGGCTACGCGTCTATGTGTTACCGCCCCACTACAAGAGAGACTCCAAGAAGGATTGTCGCTATCGTCAAAGTAAATTAGAGGACAGGTGTGCAGTGAAGGAAAGTTAAAGAACACAGAGCTTAGAGGGACGGACCCGCAATGAGTGTGTGGCGAAGGTTTGCTGCGCAGATACGTACGTAACGCTGGTTGGTACGTGAATACGTAAGATGCGTATTTTTGCTTCAAGAAACAGATGGAGTGATTAGGAAAGAGGAACAGGAGCAGCCCTTGGAAACATGGGCAAGTTAACAAGCGCACAGAGAGTCTGACTAGTATGTGCTAAACAAGGCTCTTGTAACGCGAGAAAACATTTCTCGCTTACATCATCATCATCAGCAGCAGCAGCAGCAGCAGCAGCAGCAGTACCAGCAGCCTATCTTCGGCCCCTGAATGGCAAAGGCTTCCGCCATAGATCTCCAATTATCCCGATCCTGTGCTAACTGTGCCTAATTTATCCCCGCAAACATCTTGATCTCATCTGTCAACCTAACTTTCTGCCGGCCCCTGCCACACTCGGCTTCTCTAAGAATCCACTCTGTTACCCTTAATGACCAACGGTTGCCTTGTCTTCTATTACATGGCCCGCCCACGTTCATTTGTACTTCTTAATTCTATTAATATGTCCTTAACATGCGTTTGTTCCCTAACCCACTCCGCTCTCTTCTTGTGCCTTAATGTTGCACTTATCATTTTTCGTTCCATATTGCTCGCTGCGTCTTACTTAGCCTCCAAGTTTCTGTCCCGTAGGTGAGCACCGGTATGATGCAGCTGTTATACATTTTCCTCTTTACACACGATGGTAAGCTGGTTTCATTATTTGACAATTCCTGTCGAATGCACTCCCCCCCCCCCATTCTTATCCTCCTAATTATCTCAGCCTCATGGTTCGCGCTTACACAAGAATACAAATGTTCCGCGCTCTATTCATTGGCAACTTCACAATACAGCACAGGCACCTTCCGCGAAAACTACATTTACTCCTGACCATGTGGGCATCCGGCGCGTCTAACTGTAGTGCTCTTGGGCTGCCAGGCAGCAAAACAAGTTCACATTCAATGCGATGTCACAGTCATCATCATCATCATAATCATCATAATGATCATCAGTCTGTCTACGCCCCCTGCAGGGCAAAGGCGTCCCCAATAGTTGTCCAGTTATTCCGTCCTTTGCTAACGCTGGCCACATTATCCACGATGCGTGAGAAGACAGAGCATACGCTTTATCTCTTGACGAGGTCATTTGCGCCCGGAGGTGCACGTCCTTCTCATTCCAGGTAGTCGTGGCCTGAGTGCCTAGCCGTGTTTACCAGGCGGAGCAGGTTCTCGGGACTGGGGATTGTCATCTGCAGCACCCACTGTCTTCTCTTCCTGAGTGGAGGGACCTTTCCTGGGGCTTCGTTGAATGCCCTGGCCATATGGCAGAGGACGTTCGGGGAGACACGGTCCTTGCAGTCTATATAGTGTATGTCGCTGCATTCATTGCATGTAGTAGAGTGTCAGGGAGGTAAGTAATGAGCGGTTGCTGTTTACAGGTAAAATTTGGCGGCTTAATGGTGCAGCCTGCCACTGTACTAATAGGTTTTCTTCACATACTCTTTTGTACACGCGGAGCTCAAGAACGTTTCTAAATGTATTGGACGAGCGGCCAGCCGCACCACGAGTGCACACATCACGTGATGCTCCAAAGCAATGGAAAGAGGAAAAGCAGAGCTATATTCCAGACCGCCACGACCCCGCACGACGGTAGGGAGCGTACACAATGAGTGTATCAGTTACGGCAAAGTAGTAGAAGTAGGAAGTTGCATTAAAAAATAGAAGCTCCAAATAACTCCCTCAAGCGTACGTGGACACCTGAAGAGTGTCCACCTACGTACGTATAGGACAGGCTCCCCATGACAAACCTGTGACAAAGGCTTCTGAACCAATGGGAAAAAATATCTCCCCCCCTCACCCACTCACTTCGTCAGTAAAGGCTGAGTGGCCTTCCTGTTCTCTTTCACATGTAAACTCTGAAGTTCATATTTGCTCTCAAAAGATTACATATGCATGAACCGAGGCCTCTGAAAAGAAATACCACATAGGACACTTTGTCCTAGGCTGAATAATAATGTAGGCCTAGTCTTGAAGTACGTGAAACAGGAAGGAATGTGCTGGCGAAATAAGCCACGGCTTTCTGCCTTATGCACATATAAAAACACTGTTCCATGGCCTGGACGAAGAGTTGCAGACGGACACAATCATATGCAAATGGTTTTCAACAACGCTGCCACGTGAATCCTCCTGTACTATTCATCGCACGAGAGGCTTGCGCAAACAACCCAGACCATCCCTCGAAGCTGCTTCCGCTACCACGCGGCCCTACCATCGGCCCAGAATAGCAGCTTTCGGCCATGTTTACCTCCCATTTCATATGAATCTGCGCACTAGTCAAAAGCTGCCGCTATCGCATATCGTACAGCAATGAAACGAAAACGCCGCGAAACATTAGGCGATGAACCACGGCGCTGAAAAGAAAGAATCTACTGGAACGGCTATTTAAATATCTGGCAGCTTTTGCTGGACATCATCAAAAGGCTGCGGAGGTAAACAGAGACTCAATAGTGAGCTTCCAATGAGGGCTTACACGCGTCCTTCTAAAAGCTCGGTAGGGAGATTGAACGAAGCCTAAATTTTTCAGCTCCTCACAGAGAGTAACCACGTGTATGGGCAAAGCTCACGATGCGCTACGTACTTAACACTACGGACGGGGTAAAGCGCGGAGCCGGTTCGACATAGAAGCCGGGAGAAAAATAAGTCTTTCATTTCCATGCAAATCCGGCTTCTTTTTTTTTTTTTACGGGAGTGGACCCAGCCGCGGCTTAATAGGAGCGTTCACTCAAAAGAAGTTTCCCGTGCGATGCATCAAAAGACGTCGCGTTCCCATGCATTTTTGAGCATGTTCGCCCGATTTCATAAATGAAAAAAAAAATGACGAGGCTACACTGAGGCTTTTCTTTTTTGAGGGATGTCATATTTAAAAAAAAGTTTACTTTTATGAGTTCTTTGGAGCGAAATATGATAGCTGCTGTAAAATGTAGTGATGCTTGCTGCACGAGCGCAAAGGGTGTTTTTGTGTTTTTTGTAGCCGGCATTGTGAAAAAGAGGGGAAAAAATTACAGGTTTACGAACTGCCTTTTTTTAGTTTTTTGGCCGTTAACCTGACGACGAGGTGTAAATCCCGCTAGCCCTGGAAAAGTGAAACATGCTTTAAGTCTAAACTCTAATATAGCTTTGGAAGCCTTTGATGGTAAAAAGAAGAAGCATGAAGCTTCTCCATTTTACGAATTATTCAATTGTGATTTGGTTCAGGAAAAGATTTTCTGCAGCCCTTCTACAGATCGCGTGTCAGTGCGCTTGAGGGTAAGGCAAAGGGAATGAAAGAGTGGGAGAGAGATGGAAACCGTTGCGGAGGGTTCCGGAATTCCCGAACCCCTGGGGTTCCTTAACGTGCACCAAAGTCTTAGTTTCAAACAGCTAGGGTTTAGTGTGGGAGGGTAGCACAGGATTCGTAGTAAGTATTAACTGAGCAGGTAGAAACATAAATAACCCAAAGCAAAAAACGGTACTCTTACAGGGACCCCGCGAGAAGCTTAGGCAACACCGCAGCAGTGTTTCCTCTACAGCAAAATGAACGCGGTTGTTCATCAGTTCTGAATTCAGCCCTTCAAAGCGATCAAGACGGAAATATTTATTGCAATAGCAATAATCTCGATGGGTTTTTGCCGCCGTTATCATGTCCCGTATAAAAACCGAAATTGATAAAAAACCCCCGTGCATCGTGCATTCTACCCGTGGGTAAAAGCACACGAGTTGGGGCAACGAACACGGATGTAGAAGAGATCAAAATCTCCGTCGCTCGGAGGGCGCATGCGATAACACCACTCCGATCGGAACGCTGCCGTCGAAGCGGAGAGGAAACGCCCCGTCTGTCTTTAACGAGCATGAAAACTCGCGAGAGAGGGGGGGGGGGGGGGGGGGAGTAGTTCGCTCGAGCAGCAACTGGGAATTTCGCACGGTCGCTATTGCTGGCGCGCGCGCTATCTTGGTAGCCATCAGACCTGCTACGTTCTGCGTAGCAGCGCCTTGATCACCTGCTCCGTTCCAGGCGCCTCACATATTAGGGAGTTTGAGAATTGGGACCCCAAGGAGCTTGGGGACCCAAGAAGCGTGCGACCCGCCAGGGCGCATGCGCAGATGGTTCTGCGCATGCGCCCTGGCGGGTCGCACGCTTCTTGGGTCCCTAAGCTCCTTGGGGCCCCAATTCTCAAACTCCCTAGTATCGCAACGCTGGCAATGCCTTCGCCATATGCCGCTCGCGCGAATGCCTCTACGAGTGCCGGAAGGAGCGCGCTCGCTTGATGCCGCTTTGTTGGGCCAACTTTCTCGATGGCGCAATGTGTACGTTGCTTAGCGCGGTCCCACGGTGTGAAGCATGTTCCAGAAGACATCAAAACGACGCGACTTAGCTTGCAGCTCTGCTGGGCCGTCGTCTGTGCCGCTCGACCGTCACAGGGTACTTTACGCACCTGCATTCTTACTTAATGAGCTCACGTTCACTACAGTTCAGATTGTCCCTAAAGATGCTACTATTTCTTCTTATACAATGCGTTGCTATCGTATTCATTGCTTTGCCCTTCCAGCTAAACTATGATTTTTTTTTCAGTTTCTTGTGCCGAATTTTGTGACAAACCTTGTAGAAAGGTTGTTGAGGTCGGAATCAGCAAGCGCTCCGCAATAGCTTTAATTATGTCGATCAAACAGCAAAAACAAATAATCAGCTCGTCAGTACCAGAGCTTTAAGGGCGTAAGACCTTAGAAACACGCGACGATAGTGAAAGAAAGCTCGGTTGTTGAAGAATTGAATATTCGAATGGTGCCCTTACACGCGTATCACTTCACATTCTTGTTCTTTTCGGGAACCCAATATATTATTTCGCATGTGAAGAATTGAACATCGCTAAACTAGCAGTCATTCCCTAATACTGATAACTTACTGGCATCACTAAGTTAAGCAATGCTGCCGGAGTAACGCATAGTGTTACCGGCTCTCCTGTGGGCCCCTTATCTTTAACTATTTTGCCTATTTTATTATAGGAATACGCTCTTCGCTAATGGACCCGACATGGTGCTAGCTTTTGCAGCATGTATTATCCCACATTGCCATTGTATTTCGTCCCTGATCCTCCGAATTCGACCAACCATTTTCGGCAGCTTATGGGTGTCACTGTCAACCAACGCTGGGTAATAAAGAGCAGGTGTATAAGCCAAAGAACGTAAGCACTTCCCAAGTGTAGGTCCGTTAATGTAATGCGCGCATCTCCGTCATCCGACGTAAGGGAATCATGATAAGCCAACTGATATAAAAACATAGGTAAACAGCCATCACGTGCAAGTCGAGTGATATAACGCCTGCATTATTAATCGTGGATAACGTACGACTCGGGAGACGGAGACAGCCTATACCCAAGTGCGGCGCTTTCGGATTAGTCGCCAAAAAGCCATGACGCTGCGAATAATTGACATCGCGCGCGTAATATGAACCCCAATAAGTGCTATGGGTGAAAGCGTTAATGGACTACGGCTCAGGCGACCGCAGCGGCTGCGGGGCCACAATGTCGCTGCGCTATTTCTCTCCACTTGAGCTCAGATAATCTTAATTTTTTCTGGTGCTTTACGTTCGCAAACCACAATATGATTGTGAGGGACGCGGAGTGGAGGGCTTCAAAAATCGATAACACGTGCGGTTCTTTATCCTGCGCTGACAGCGCAATACGAAGCGCAGTGCAACGCCACGACCAGCATTCGGTACCACAACATCCTAACCCAAAGTCATCATCTTAAAATAATTTTCCTAGGCCACCTCGTGTTGTTTACCGATGATCAAAGAGCATCCGCGACATGATGACGTCATCGAAAATTGGTGCCCAGTAATGATAGTGGCTGCGCCCCTTGCAACAAACCACGGTGCAAAGTGTGTGCGCACGTGCAAACCACACACAACGCTGCAAGCAACGTCTTCCAACTTTAGCGTAGAGATTCGTGGCAAGTTTGACTACGACACCTCCAATGTCGTGTACGTGCTGGAATGCGGTGCTTGCTCAAAACAATATATTGGTCAAACGGAAACTCCGTTCGGAATGCGCTTTAATAACCACAAATCGCATGTAATTCTTTCCCTCATCTAACCGTTATCACGACATGTTCCGTGCCAGGCCACTCTTTCGACCACCGTGCCACCATTCTTGATTCTGTTTTACGCTCAAATCATGATCGCGAGCTCCGGGAATTATACCTTATATTTAAATTCAACACTCTAGCAGATGGTATCAATGAGGATGCAGGCACATTGACGTGTCTTCCTTCCGCGTAATTTATCTTGCTCAACGATAACCACAAGTGTACGTTAGCCTGCTTCGTTATCACAACCCAGTATGATGACAGAAGCATCTTTCTTCTGAAAGTGCGTTCTAGTGACAATGTAAAACGTGAAAAAAAAGAAGTTCTGTAATTCTGGTCAATGTCTCCGCTGTGTTTCCGCTGTCTTACTTTCACTGTTTCAGCGATCTCACTGTTATATATGTATATATAGGGAGGTATAGAAAGGATGTCGGGATTTTATCTGCTTTGTCATTGCGAAATAGAGGGGAAAAGCCATTTTGTTCTTTCATTACTTTCTGCGTACCCTGTGCAGTCAATAGGATGGTCGTCCCGCTTTCGATTATGGTGACGTGTTTGTGTTATATGGGCCTTTATTTCGGCGGTTCTTCTGCTTGCAGCATTTCGCCCTACGGGAGCAAAGAAAGGGTGAGCAGTGAATCAGCAATGATCCACTATTACGAAACAACTGCTCCACAGGCCGGTTGTATTAGCATCCCTTATCGAGCAAAAGGCGGGAGCCTCGCAAGACCAAGCTCAACTCCGCACTTAGGCATAGCCGAGAAGTCGGAACAGCGGCCAGTTCTTGCTCTGTCGGAAAGCCAACGTAAAAGCGAAGAGAGCAAGCCGAGCATCCCAGGGAATGGTCTGCCGGTTCGTTATACGTATAATCCCACGCTCCCTACCAGTTCCTTCGGTGCTCACAACAAAACAAAGCATAACAAGGCATAAGGAGCGTCAGTACATGGTCCAGTACTTAGCCGGAACAACGGCGTCCTCAATTTCTCCTTGGAGCGTGTATGTCGGGGAAATAACTGGAGCATTGTGAACGTGTTAACCATATCGACTGCCTGTGTGGTGTTATGGCAAGTACGTGCACCGTAGCATACACGAGATATGTGTCCTGACTTGTGTCGTACCGCGGCTTGATGATCACCGGATATTGAAGCTTAAGACAAGGAAAAGTTTCACAAGCTTCAAGGTAAGAGTAGCGTGATGTTGGCTTGTGGTTTTGACCTATACATACGACCTTACGTTTTCGCGTATGCCTCACCGCATAAAGAATAATAATAAAAAATACCGTATTGATGTGGATGCGTGAATCAATTCGCAACGTCATGGGTACGTCGGCTGCATGTTGTAAGTCTGTTACCTTTCGTTAGCGTCGAGGTATTATGAGAGCACATCAGATCAAAGTTAAACATGTAAAAGCTCCCTGGGGCCATTCTTTACAGATAACCGCTGCACTGATCTCAGCACAGTTTGATGCGTTTGAGTGAGCACGTTATGACTTTGAGGAGAGCAGTTACATATTGGAACGCGAATTTTAATACATTATTATATTTTAATGACGGAAAATCTTGCACCGATGTTATAGATATGCTGCACCGCATAAGACGTGTCACTTGTCGCTTTCGAAGGAAGTTAACCCAGCAACAAGTACTGTTAAAATCACTTGTCCCATTTGCACACATCTGTAAAACTAATATTAATGCTAAGTGTCGTTTCTAAAATAAACATACTGCTAGAGTTCCCTTCAAATTCTGAAAGTTTTATATCTTCTAAAAATTATCAGTGTGTGAATTTAGAATTTCGTTCCTAGAGCTCATCGATTTCAACTAATACTAATAATAATAATAACTTCTGGTGTTTTACCTACCAAACCCACGATATGACTGAGAGACGCTGCAGTGTAGGGCTACGGAAATGTCGACAACCGGGTGTTACTTAACCTGCACTGCATTAGACAACACATTACACGGGCCTCACAATTCCGCCTGCGTTAAAATGCAGCTGCTGTAGCCGAAAAATTCAGCGTCGCAACCTTCGGATCAGCAACTGAGTGCCATAGCCACTAGACCAATGTGGCGGTGTCCTACTTCAACTACATATCTTGAAGGCTGTTCTAGGCATACATGCAAAACATCTAGAACAACAGGCACGGTTGTACCAGTTGCTCTAGATGTTTCGGGACATTAGATCCCCAAAATCAATCAATCAAGCGATTAGTATTCTACATAGTCACCATCTTACGGTTGCGCGCTGAGGGAAAGAGTACGTCAAGCGCCGTAAGAAAAGGGGAAAAAAGTGTGCGGGCGTTGCTTTCTGTAAACACCATGGACGCGACTGGATGTTCAGGCAAGTTATAGACACCTGTAAAAATTGCACCTCACGAGTAAGACCAGTTATAAAAATTAATTCACAGTTACGCGCACCACAGACCCACTAAAAGGTCCTGCGGAGGCGAAAGCCCTATTTGTCTCATGCTAATCTTTCCTTGGAAAAACGACGGCAGGAAAACTATAGTACAGCAATATCAAAAACCCGCATTTCCTTTCATGGGTATATACTAAAGTTGGCCCAGAAGTGTAGGATTATATGACTGACAACGACCCTTCCATCGACAATCATTGCGGACTACATACAGTACAACGAATGACCCATTACCTGTTTTTTTAATATTTCGAGCTTCTGACGTAACTTCTAAGTCCTGTGCATGGACTTTCACTTCACCTCGCTCTTCTACATTTATCAATCTTTCTATCTTTATCTATCTTTACCTTCGTTGCTGCTAACGCTCCAAAGTGAGGTTGCGTGTTGTCTGCTGGATAATTTACCTTATTGTGGTATACCAAGAGCCATCACTGTTTGTTACCCCTTGGATTTCCAGAAAACGAGTTCTATTCTTCAGCCGTGGCCACGTCCACTCCAAATGGCAATACCAGCGCCTAATGGAAGCGTCAGTGTTTTATCCTAAGAGAGGCATCGCAATTAGACCATTGTTTGCGGTTAAACGGGTGCCGTGGCTCTAGTGGAATTGGTGTCTGAAGTTTTACGTTCCAAAACCACGCTATGGTTATGACACGTCGTAGTGGATGTCTCCGGAAATGTCGACCACCTGGCATTCTTAAACATGCACTGAGATCGCACAGTGCATGGACCTCAACATTCAAGGGTCACTTGTAGCAGGCTATCTCTCCTCTGTTGTGTAGACCATGAGCAGAAATCCCCGGGTGCGCAAAGAATAAAACATCAAAGGCGAACTTCTTAACTTAAATATTAACATAATGGTGCTAGCACGCACACTTTTGGAGGATTTTCTGCGCAGGTTAATTTACCGCTATGTGGCCTTTGGATACACGCAGTTCATGAACCAAAGGCCTTTCTTTCCCTCTCCTCTTGAATCTTTAAATCTATTTCCCCATTCTAAGACAGAATATAGCATGCCAGTGGTTATCATATACACCGACAAATATCCTTGCTTTTCCAATAAAAAGTCTGTCTCCATCTCTCTTAAACCAAAAGCTGTCGCACACAACGTAAACCTCTGCCAGCGTAAGACCGGCACAGCCCCTCATATCCAATTTGCGTTTCTTTCTTCCTTTCATTTTTCTCTCTTTTTTCTTCATTTCTTTCATTCGCTCTTTCTTTCATTCTTTCTGTCTGTCTGTCGTACTTTCATTCTTTCTTCCTTTCGTCCTGTCTTTCTTTCGTTTTTTTTTTCTTTTCTGTGGATTACGCCTGAATAATCGTGGTTCTTACCTGCACATCTCGTGCGGAGCGCACCTACCTCAACTTAACTTCTATTAGTTACCTTGACGCCTAAATCACCGATAATTGTGTCAGACTTTTGCTCTGGTGGCACGCCTACCTTATGCAAGTCTCTACTTTATGTTTGCTTATTGGATTTGTATTCTTTTAAGGATTTTTTAAATCGTAGATTCCCTAACAAGAAACACAATGTCGCTATAGCCGTTGGCATGCGATGAAACAGCTCGCAGAATTTTCGGGTGGCGCCACGTTCCTCAGGGCAGCTCGCCTAAATAAAATAATTTAGCTGTAACTAAATTTCAGTCCGGGTGAGAATGAAACCGACACCTCCTGGGTGCGTGGAAAGTGCACTCCGAGGACTCCACGAAGACTCGTTAGTTCAAGCAGATTGAACATAGTACATGGGCAGGGCCAAGATATAGCCGGATTTGGCATGCGGCGTGGTTACGCTACGTTGCCGGGAAGGGGATAACTTGCAGTCCAACGTCATGGCTAAGGGCCCGTTCTCGCTCAGCCCTCCTCTCCGCACGCCCTCCGCGTACGTGCGGAACGAAGTGAGGGCTGAGCGAGAACAGGCGCTTAGCCCGCGCCCCAAGCTTCGCGGCGAGTCGCCGGCGTCGACATAGAGCGTTTCCTATTTCACGCGGCCAAAGCGGCCGCCGCTAGACATCCCAAGCCTTATGACAAGCTACCCGTTATCGTATGGAAGCATCTGTCGCGTTTTGGTATTAAGCTCTGGCGAACGGGTACGGCGAAATTATTTCTCGGTGACCTTAAAGCTAAATACTTTAGCATCAGGGTCACAGAAAGGAGACCAAATCTTATCGATAACCCTGCAGTATGTCATAGCTCATGTTGTGCCTACGTCGTTTGAGGACGCTTGCCTCATAAATCAACCACGCTGTGTCCAACCGCAGAGAAAGAACATCTTCAGCATCCATTCATCTATCGTAACCACCCTCCCTACACAGCTTGGTGAGCGCATAAAACACACACACAAGGCAGAGAACATATCACCTCAGCTACTCCGCGTTGACCTACTAACCAGTAAGATAAATTAGCTTAGGTTTCCAGCGTCTAGTCCACAAATTACGCTAACCTACTTTACACGCGGAATCGTCGTCCTGCTGCCATGCCACCTCTGGAGCGGAAACAAGGAAAAAACAAATAAGACCTTCGGCTTTGGCTTTGGCACTCGTCTACGGCGGACGGACACTGCAAGCGCGCGTTTCCCCTTCTTTTCCTTTTTTTTTTTTTTTGCCCCGAGAGAGACGTTATCTGGGCTCCCTCGGACGGGGGAGCCTCACGTTCCTTAATTCGAGCCCTGGGTGCCGTCAAGGGGAGTGTCGGCGAGCGTGTTTTTTCCAAGCGCCGGATTACACCAATTCGGCAGCTTGTCCGACCCACTTCCGCCGGTCGACCCAGTTTGCAAGCCTGGTCCCCGGTCGACCTACATTGCTCTTACCACCTTTCTCTCCTCTCTTCCTTATTGTTTTTTACTCGCTTCAGCCGGCCAACCATCAACAGCAGCCGGCTTCCACCCGCTGGAATAAAGCGACAGCGCACCAAAGAACGTCGGTAGTGTGATCAGATCCCGGGCACTCTGCCGAAACAAAACAACTCGCCTTTCACCTCGTCTTTCGTTTATCATCATTTGCCATTCCTGGTGTGTGTGTGTGTGTGTGTGTGTGTGTGTGTGTGTGTGTGTGTGTGTGTGTGTGTGTGTGTGTGTGTGTGTGTGTGTGTTGGGGGGGGGGGGGCTGTCTTTTTCCTATCGGATGAAAAGAGCACAGTGGTAGATTCAGAGCGGAATCAACACCCGACGATGTTGTTTGTACTAATCTTGCTGAATCGCAGGGCGACGAAACTGTGTTTACTCCGTACGGCACACCGACAAAGAGCGTTCTCGGAACGCTTCGCACTCCTGTCTGGGTTATTTGACGTTCCCTGTCCTGCCTTCTGCCTCAGGGAGAGATCGTGACGTCCGCGTCGCGATATTTTCTGTGTGTTCGAAACAAGGGCGACGATTGTTGTTTACCACGTGTCCGTTTACTTAGGTGCCTTATAACAAACGAACATTTCGATGCCATGTAGGGAGTAACTTCTTTCACGTTCCCAGCTTCAATTCGTTCATTTTTTAATGCGTATCCATTGCAATTTTGATCTAGAATACGGTAGAAACAGGCGGCACTCTCGAAAGCTTTGTTGAGGGCTTATTGAGGGTTGTTTGATAACGGATATTCGTGTGTGTTTTGCCGCGAATCGAAATTTCGACATTTAAGATTGCACTCCGGAATGCAACACTCTTAAAAGAGATCTCCCAGGCCTGCCCTGAGGATGCAGCAGAGGGACAGCGTAAGTTAAGACCCTTGCTGAGTTCTCTCTCATTACTTCTCTTTCGGTCTTCTTCTCCTCCCCTTCTTAATTTTCCTCTTCCACGGTGTTCTTTCTTCGCTTCGTCTTCTTCTTCGTAGCCGTTCTCATCTGCTTCATCTTTTTTCTTCGCTAGTCGAATTCTTCCTCGTCTTCTCGGTCGTCGTTTTTCTGTTCGCCGTCGTTCTCTCTTTTTCCGCCTCTTCTACCTCTTTGCCGTCTTCCTCATCGTTTTCTCAGTCGTTGTCTTCATCTCCTTGTTCATCGTAGTGGTCTTCTTCTTCCTTTTCCTAGTCGTCGTCGTTTTTTTTCCTAGGTGGTCAAAACTACTCCGGAACTCTCCACTGGAGGGCGCGGCTCGTAACCATATCATTGTTCTTGCGCGTAAAACCTCATTAATTATTATTATTATTATTATTATGATTATTATTATTATTATTATTATTATTATTATTATATTATTATTATTATTATTATTATTATTATAAGGTGCGCAAACGTCTGCGTTGTGCACGTTAATGCGCCACATAGCGTCACTGCCGTCGAAGTGCATGGTAAGGCCACGTTACGCACGCTACTCAGTGTAAACGAATACGTTGATCCTATACTCGTGGCACTATATCTGTAGAATGCCTATAAGATGATTGCTTCGCATGGGATAGATTTCGACAATGCGTAAGGATCTGCTTGATTTATTTTGCAGCGTGAGCTGGTATCAGTGCGTTACGCTGACCGTAATTGGCGGCGATGGTGTCGCCGTCGCCACTCGACGGGAGAAAGAAAGAAAGAACGAAAGAAGGAAAGAAAGAAAAGAAGGAAAGAAAGAAAGAAAGAAAGAAAGAAAGAAAGAAAAAGAAAGAAAGAAAGAAGAAAGAAAAAGGAAGAAAGAAAGAGAGAAAGAAAGAAAGAAAGAAAGAAAGAAAGAAAGAAAGAAAGAAAGAAAGAAAGAAAGAAAGAAAGAAAGAAGCACATGGCAAGCTTCGCTTCCCCATTTTGCAGAAGTGGAAGGACTCCCATTTTTTATCACTGTCAGAGAGATCGCGGTTGCTAACAGCTGCAGGGCCGGCGGACGCCGCCGCTTCCAATTTCTGCAATTGTAACCATTCCATAACGAACAGCCTACGCTGTAAAAAAAAATAAAGGTTACCGCTGGTCAATAGTAGGCAATAAGAAAATTCACAATTATTTTTTTACGGGAAGTCATATAAGGCAGCCGTTGGAGAGCAAAGGTGTCACCTCCCTAAATAAATCAATAAATATCATCATGTATATCGCACTGAGTGTGCGTAGTTAAGCGTATCCCTTCTGATAGTTGGGCGCCATACAATTTTGTCGCGACAGGATTTATGCGTTGGGAAATAGGTCAGCGTTTTGTTTTTATTTCGACGCGGGGCCTGGTTTCACTGAGAGAAGCGCACACATCATTGAATAGTACAACAAAAATAAGGCCTTATAAACATGTCTTAATTTTTTTTCACACACTGATGCTTACGGACCAGCTATGTACCAGGAATAAATTTGCGAACAATGCGATAGGTTTACGGGGCACGAGCCTAGATATTTGTACGCGCAAGCAAAAGGCCAAAGAAAGCGAGGAGCTTTCGGTCGAGTAAGAATGCAGAATAGTGCGATGGTAAGTAACGGACTGGAACTACCAATAAGGACACCCCAGCTCCAGTGAGCCGTGAATAGATAAGTAGGGACTGCCTTTTACGGAAGTACAGAGAATTCTAACAGCGCCTGTGAAACAAACAGAGATCTGAAGCTTTGAGGGCTCGGCTTGATCCTGCATGGCACAAAGATGCACTTACACACGCATAAAAAAAGTTACCTACGCAAGGGAAGGGAAAATGGTAATGCCTCGGCAACCCTCTGGTTACTCCACCATCAAGTTTCAATAGCTTAATAAACAAAACAGAATTTAAAAGCTTTGTTTCTGAGTCGCACCATGAATGTTTTCATGCCGTGATTTCGCAGGAAAGATAAAACAAGAGCGCGGTAAAATAATTGCAGATTGTAAGAAAAAAAATAGTTCAGTACCTTTTCATTTCGTGAGGGAAAAGAACTGTCGAAGCTACGGTGGTTGGATGGGCACACCGCATTAAACTTCTCCTTCACCTCAACTCGATAGACGGATACATTTTTCGTCAGAAAGTAATAATATGCAGCTTAATTAAATACATCAATCTTTCGGCTCCTTAGAGCACCTTTGAATACCTTTGATTAACATTTCATTCGCTGCATTCGGGTTAGACTAACATCAAACCACGTTTTGTCCACCTAATACGCCATCGGATTCAACTAATATCTTATTTCCTTCGATTCCTTCCCATTTTTTTTTTTTGTGTCTGATCCGCTGCTGCTGCGATGAATAACCATTGCTGTCACAAACCATCGCTGACACAAGCGTTGCCGCAATCCTGCCAACTGGTTTGCACTCGTACCGTTGCTGCGAATTTCGGCAGATGGTGGAGCTCTGGGGGAAGAGATAGCGCTAAGCTTTACAAAATGACAGGGGAAGATGAGCGTTTGCCGTGGACTGTCCGTTACAAAAATTCCATATATAGCCAGATTTGCATATATGGCCATATATGCATATCTGGCTCTATATGATATGACTAAGGGGCAGGAAAGATGCTAACTTGGCCGTGCCACTCAAGTTTGTGAAGCAAACAAGTAAAGCAGCTGTATAATGCACTCTAACTAAAAAAAATAATGTACACATAACAGCACCTACTCGTGTTTATACACGAACGAGAGAAGAAACGAGATTGAATACTTAGACATACACATTCTGAAAACTCGAAGTCAGGATCAACAACCAAAATTTGTGCATCGCCCAAAAACCAATGTAAGCTAACATGTAATTAGTACATACTAGCCCGGCACGTGTCATCACGCGTAAGCCGTTAATTACAGAAAATTTGGAGGAACAAAATACAATGCACAATGAATATGGGAGTAATGCAAAAACTAACCTGCGCAGTCTTCAAAATGCGCGCAACTTTAGAGAGTGTACTTGCCTGTCTGTAAGCCTGACGCTATATCTGATATTCTGTAGGTCATTTTTCTGTAATAAATAAAACGCTAGCCCCAATCGAACCTGTTAAACCTCGCATACAGTTCAAGAAAGGGCACTAACCATATTAAAGAACTCGCCCTTTTAGACAAACACACAGTTCTGAGAACAGATGAAACATTCACCAGGTTCATGACCTTTAAGAAAACTGAAATTTTTTCAATTGCGAATAGAGCGGTTTTGACGGGAGCTAAGCTCTCGGCGAAGGTTGTCGGAGCGCAGGTAATTTAGGCTTCTGAGAAATACCGCGGATCGCTCCGCGTATTGCATATTAATGGCTTCTTCGCGGAAACACCGGGGTTGTACGAATAAAAAAAGAAAAGTGCCGGCACTTTCGAGCCTTGATATATTGTCGCCTAACGTCGAATTACAAAGTCAAATAGAGAAATAGACTCTCCACAGGGAACTGAATGGGCGACGTGCTTGCCTTGACCTTTCCATAACGCAAATATAGCGAGTATGGCATCACTCTAAGGAAACGATACAACGCAGGTCTTTCGCTTCTCAAGAAAACTTGGAAACCCTCATAAATATAGTAGGCTTCATCAATCTTCACGTTTTCTCGGCGCTCTCACGAGGGGCGTTCTTCGATCTTTGCGCCTTTCCTGAGCCCATCGTAATGATGATAGTAATTATGATAGACTTGCTGTGACCTTACAGTTTGCATATATAAACTGGTTTCTCACGTCGAGATTGAAACAGTGCATTCCAAACATCAGTACCAGCGTTCAATGTTGCAGATTCGTCTTGTAGCGAGCTGTCCAGTAGCACAGGACACAAGTAAGAACGGAAAGGACACGGATGAATTCAGACTTAAAACTGACTTTTTGAAAAAAAAATTAGTCATCTTTAAATAGTGTCCAGGAAGGACTACGTGACGCTATCGAAGTTTACCGTATTAGAAACAAACACCATGAATTTCAATAAATTTCTCAGTATTTATTGACAAGGAGCACTGCATATCTATGTTCTAAAATGTGTTACGGTTTGACTTTCGCGGCACTACACATGCGCTTGGTTGAAATTCACAACGGGCCCACCGCAGCGGTCTAGGGCTGCGGCACTCGGCTAGTGACGGGAAGGTTGCGGGATCGAATCCCAACCGCAGGGGCTGCGTTTCGATGGAAGGGAAATGTTGAGGCCCGTGTCAGTGCCCGTCGAAGAATTCCGGGTGTTCTGAAGTTTCCGGTGCCCTCCTCTACGGCGTCTCTCATAATCCTATCCTGTTCTTGCGACCGGTAAAACCCCAGAACGCCCTCTTCTTTTTTGCACGCTCCTCTTCTTTGATATGAAACCCCAGAACCTTGCATATTATTGAGTACTTAATGTTTCTTTTCGTTACGCTGTTAGACTGCAACAACACTGGGACACACTGGGCAACAACACTGTGACACATACACAAGTGATAAATTCCATCTAGTGAAACCAGTGCTTGGGAAATGGAAGATACTGTCATCACCAAGAACGGTTTATGGACTAGTAACATTATGTAAACTACGAGTTGGACACAATCACCTGAACCACAAACTATTTACTTGCAAACGAGCCCCAACCAAATGTGAAGGATGTCAAGAACCACTAACAGTTACACATATATTAATCTCATGTCCTCACATTGAGAAGCAAAGACAAAAATACTTTAGCACACTGTATAAAACACATACCTCTGCACCCCTCGTTGCTTCTAGGAGATAACCCGCTTGCACCCATTTCTATTGTCCTTGTTTTTCTAGAAGAATGTGGTTTTTACATCAGCTTTAGATCTACATCATTCTAATAGTCATATCTCAGCACCTTGTGGCTGGCGCATCATAGCCTGAGTTGCCTTTGCGCTAAAAAGCCCGACTTAACTAACTAAGCTGTTAGACTTAGACATTGTCACGTCTCTTTTATTGAGACCATTTAAGGCTGAACAACTTCTTCAATTAATCAGTTTTATGTATGCCGTCGTCTGTCTCATTTCATTTCTCTCTTTGTGTCCAGTCCTTCTGCGCAGTTTGCCGGAAGATGAACCCGCATAGCTCAGTTCAGTTTCAGTTTTCTATGCATAATGGTCCTTGTTTAACTTCCGCGGCATTGCGATGAACTATCGTTTTTGTACCTGTCTCTTCTCTCAACCTTTACTTTCTCTTCCCCTTTCCCCAGTGCAGAGTTGCCATCTGGACTCATCCCAGGTTAACCTCCCTGCCTTTCAATATCCTTCTCTTCCTTCCTTCTTTCCTTTGCCAAAGTGGGCCTGTTATGTCTGACGGGGCTGCACTGCGTCTTTTAACCTACAAGTGTGCTTTCACATTGTAGAGACAGTGCATTGCTAGATATTTTGACAAGACATTGGCGAAAACATTTGGTCATTGTTTTATGCCAACCACTCATGTAGCGTAAACAAGGCAGCGCTGATGTACCAGCTATTGGTAGGTTAGCAGCTATGGTGAAGTTCCGCGCTGCAGAGCTGGACCTCGCTGGATCGATTCTCAGATACGGCTTCCGCGTTTTGATGGAGGCGATACGCAAGCGCGCACGCGTAGTTCGTTAAGTGAGCCCTGAGCGTAACTCCACGCGGTCAAAATCAATACGTTGTGTTCTACATCTACTGCGCGCGTCCTAACCGTATTGCGCACACTGGCTCAGCCTGTAAAAACTACAGCAGTTACTATAAGAAAAAACAGTGTCTTTTACTATCTGAACATAAATAACCAGCGAAACTGTTTACGTGTGTGTAGAAAGCGTGAATCTGAGATTGATGGTGTCGCTAGGGAAACGGCTATTTGAAGGGAAAAATGAGACACATGTATTGTTGGTAGAGTTTAACGGTTTTATCAATGACGTTTTCGAAAGCATCGTCGTGACGTTGGCGCTTTTGCGCAACCTCCAACTACCGGCGTGCAGTGTTTCCTTCTGGAAGAGGACACACTCCAAAGCGCACACGCACGCACGCACACACAAACACCCCACGCACACGCACGCACGTCAACGCACGCACGCACGCACACGCGCGCCCGACCAGAACCTGAATTTTTTCTGCACCTCACACGGTATCGCACTGCTTTCGAGATCAGCGACCTTTAGACGAGCGCGAAATGACGCGCGCTCCACTTTGGTTTACCCTTTCCGCTGCGCCTCACTCCATCCCATCTCTGCACTGAGCCGCTGTTTGCCGCATTTCCGCTGAGTATTCTCTCAGCACCAGGTCGAGCCACCAGAGTGACACCAGCACAAAAACATGCAAAGGGCCAACCAAGACAGTTTCGCTGTAAGACAAGCAAAACAACGACGAGTACAGCGGTCGGTCGTCGAAATCAGTGACCGAATCCACAAAGCCTTCCGTCAGTAAGTGACCTTTAACATTGGCAAGCGGTCCGGCGTCGCTAGTGGCCTACCCAGCATCAGGATCCAGTGACTGAAGTTTTCCAGCGGAAGCTCTTATGGGCTCGGTAGAGTGACCGGCATTGATGGCTCAAGTGTCTGAAGCAGTCCATAACTTCTATCAGCTTCAAGTGAAAAAGAACTCCATGTCTGTGCAGATTTGAACCCAGCTTAGCAAGACTGTTCCCCCTACAACATTCTCAACCACAGCTCTGACATGGCAGGCTAAGTAGGGGCATCCACCTCTGGCTCTCACCACGTTTGGGTGCTTTGTGTTCTGAGCCACGACTCTGATTTGTAGGAGTGAACTTTCAGGGTGTATGTTTCAAGCCACCGGCTCTGGTTTCATCAACGAAGACGAGGAAAAATACCACTACGATGAAGAAGTCAAAGGAGGTGACTACTACGCAGAAGAAGAGGAAATAAACAAGGACGAAAATAGGAAGCGGGTGACGACGGAATAGGAGGGGAAGTAGAAGAAAGCAGACAGTGGAAGAGGAAGAAGAGGGTAGAGAAGCGGGGGCTCGCATATGTTGAGGAATTGCACGCTAGTATTTGCGTTGTGCTTGCAGAACGATGGGATGAAAACGTCTTCCCTACAAAATGACTGCAGAAATTTTGGAGATAGTAAAATGTCTACTTTGACGAGCATGTGCCATAGTGATCAACCATTCCCGAGTGTTAAGATTGAATGGACGTTAGCATGGCGATCTCGAGAGCAGAGCTTACTGGTTCATTGAACACATGGGGCGCCTCAGTACAGGGAACCACATGAGAACAAGGACAAAAACTTCGCCCAGATACGGCTGCCGGCTTTTACAGCCATACGTACAAATGCAACATCACCGATATGCATATAGGCAGGACATCGGCAACATGGCTACTGTAGTACAAAGCCTATGAAGAGCTTGCACCTAGGCCGCGTCAAGCAGAACGGTCGGATGACGTCATAGTAAACGGATGCAACACTGAAGAGAGAGAGAGAGAACACTTTATTGATGAACCGGAGATGTCAGCCTGGTTAATCGCCTGGCTGACAGCGCCTTAGCTGCAGGCCGGCTGTTCTATTCTGACCCTTCGTCTTTCTCTTCGTCTCTAGCCCGCTTTTTCCAAGCGCGAGCGTCAGAGGCCCAGTGCAGCTTTTCGCCATTACACTATGCAACACTGAATTGTCAAGTAGTCAGCGGCCTACGTTAATGCTTATAAGCGACTGTAATTATTTTGAGGGGTTTCTAGGACGTGCTGTTGTGAATTTTCGACAGGCAGGCTGGCAGGATTCTTGCTGCTGCTTTTTGTCGTTGTCGTTGTTGTTGTTGTTGTTGTCGTCGTCGTCGTCGTCGTCGTTCGTCCGCTCGTTGATAGTTGTTGTTGTATCATACGCATTTCGTACCAGTCCCTTTTCCCGTAGCCGCCAGTGTTTACCGGGTATTTGCACTAATTCAACAAAGCAGCCCCCACTCGACAGCCTAGAAGGTTGTGATGACCACATGACGACAAAACAAGGTGAGCGATCTCAAGGCAGGCGACACCGTGGATGAATGTTTTGGCACCTTCAACCGCGTTGTTTGTTGCAAACAATCAGACTTGGTGTCACAGCCCTCGATCTGAAACGCCGTTATGTTGCAATGTGTCGAGCTGGGAAGTTGAAGCAATATGAACATTCACCGTTGCGAAACTTCTAACCCCGAATTTGACAAGGGCGAAAACCCAGAGAAGAAATATAGAAGCGCTAACAATCGACACGTGTTTCGCGTGTTACCCGTTTTGTGGCTGAAAGTGCTCGCACGCGCTGAAACTTGCGTCATGCCATCTTACCCTGCTGTCACGACCCCTTGCGAAATGAGATCTTGTAATAGGATTCATAGGTGAGCTAGCTGGTACTGCGCTTGTACTAAAGAATGAACAGCGCATGAAAGATGACCTCAGAACAATGTTTCACAAAACAAGAGTGCGTGTTTTTTGGAAAGATGCGTCTATCTTCTTTTGCTGCGGCCTGGATTCTTCACTAAGGAAACTATTTCTAACCATTCGGGATCTTAGTATTGCGTTATCTTGGAGAAGAAGATGGTCCCCATTGGTGGCACCGAAAAGGTATCAAGGATTTTTGATAAAGTCAGCAAAGCTTCACAACTTCAACTGAATCGAACCTTAGACAACGACATCGATTAAACCAAACAATAGCGATTACGTCGCAC
>CM023488.1:55787074-55854065 GCA_013339685.2 Hyalomma asiaticum
TCGTCTCATAATCAAATCGTGCTTTGGGGATGCAAAAGCACAGCAATCGTTGCTGGCATTATTATGAAGGAAAAGTTACCACGATGGCTGTGCCCTGAAGGCAGCCCAGATGAAGGACAAACATTGGCTGAGGCAATCTCAGCGGTGCAAAATTGGTGCCTTTTATTCCATGCTTCCTTTGCGTGCGTCGATCATGGCAAAATGTTCCTAGCTTCGTAAAAGAAAGCGCGCTCAAACTTAGCACATTGCTTTTTACTGCAAGCTCCATCACAGTGGTCTACTGGTTACGACACTCGGGCGCCGATCCCAAGGTCACAGGATCGAACCCTAGCCGCTGCGGGTGCGTTTCGCTGGAGGCGAAATGTTAAGGCCTGTGTGCTGTGAGTGCACGTCAAAGAATCCCAGGGGGTTGAAGTCTTTTTGTCCCTAAAATACAGGGTCACTCATATCGGGGTTTTGTCACGTGAAATCTGAGAAATCAATCCACCAAGCTTTCTATTCCAAGCCTAAGAAGCCATTGCAAAAGTGTTGACGAGATCGCATGCTTAGCTGCAGGCTTAGCACCGATAACACTGCTAGAGCTGAAGATGACAGAACAGAAAGCCCGCCTAGTTGTTGTTTCATCTTGACTTGTACAGCGCGAAGAAACACGACAGACGACAGAGAAGCACACACGGACAGCGCTCTCAATTGAATGTTTATTGCATACAATCCATACTCAAACGTGCACACGCATGCGCAAGGAAAGTTGGATTACAAGAACTAGGTGTACTTTCGCGGTGTACAAGTCAATTCAAGATGGTAGAGCTGTGCCCACTTCTCTGTAGAGTACGCGAGCAGCCGGCCTCGCTCATCCCAGGCGCTTGTGCCGCCTAATAAACCTGCAGATCTTTTCACGTTCTTTCAAACGAGAAATTGTGATGGTGCGTCTTTTTCTTTCGGCTGTGCGCATTACCCTGCGGGGCTGTCTCATTCTACGCCCGTGGCAACGTAATTGATCACTTCAGCTACAAACACGCATCGTCTCGTGCGAAAAAGTAGGGCGCGTGTTATCAGCCGAAACGCGTCAAATCTTGGCATCGAGATATCGAGAGTGCTCACAAGTAGAGCGCATATTGGATTAAAAAAGGATATTTGTCGACGTCTCCACTTCTCTCGAAGCATGGCCGCATGCCTAGTAGGCCGCGAACTTTCCCGGGCACACTACGCGAGCCGCTGCAACCACCTCAAGGTGTCACCCAGCAGAGCGAAGCCGCAAAACCCCTCATCGCATGGTCTACGCAGAGGTGGACTCGATGAAGACTAGGGATGCAATACTTTATAAAACTTTTGGGGGACGTGAAGATAATTTTTTTTGTGCTCGTGAGTTTTACGAAACAAAAATCGAAAGATTGAAATAAAGACGATTGCGGGCGTAACTGTGGAAGTAATTGTTAATTATACATTTATTCGTTGATTTATTAATATTGGTAATTATTGAATAATATAACACATTATTTCATCATAAAAGTCTCAGGAGAGCTTAGTGATTCAAAATCTAGGCAGTGTTGCATGTCAAGGTATTAATACCTAATACAGCGCAATAAACCGAATCACAAGAAGAGAAGGCGAACAACTTCTTGTTTTGTTTTAGTGCACTGTATTTTTTAACTATAAACGCATGCCATCTGGGGCCAATTAACTGCGCTTCTGCGCCAAGGCATTGGATTTTCATGAAAGCGTCAAAACTGAGGTTTATATCAATGTGTGTCGAGCTAATTTCCCCATTATGCGCTAACATTCCGCTCAGCAGCGGAAGAAGCCTTCCGGTCATTGAGCTTCCAGTGCACTAGCACAAGTTTTGGTCACAATCATCAGCAAGCCTGTTGCATGGCTTCGCGTACAAATTTCCGAGCTATGAGCCGTTTCTTTCACATGCCGTAGAGGAAGGGGCAATCTGCAGCACGCGAACGGGGTGGAGGTCTAGTGGTTGGTTCAGGCTACAGCGGACTGCAATATTCTAGTTCTCTGCA
Organism: Hyalomma asiaticum; assembly: GCA_013339685.2. NCBI lineage: Eukaryota > Metazoa > Arthropoda > Arachnida > Ixodida > Ixodidae > Hyalomma > Hyalomma asiaticum. The sequence continues at coordinate 55,789,087 of CM023488.1, forward strand.
GTTGGAGTAACGAATACAAGAATTGTAGTTTAGGATAAGTCGTTGCCACAACGTGGACTTGTAAAAGTACCCCGAGGACTCCCAAAACTCCGTTTTCGACCAAATGTACTTTGCATTATCTGTAGTTCCCGTTATTAGACAAGGTTCCAGCCATAGAGGCAGGTAAACCATAGAGATAAGATAAAATAGGGAACGTTAGCGGTAGGCTCGCTTACAGGTTAAACTAGAAACCTTGATGTACAGTCAGCCACAAAAGTTTGCAGACAACGCGAGGGCGTACCAAATTTGCGTTCCGCGCCACCTAGCGGTACGCCGCCTAAGGGCAACCGGAGAGCTCCGCCGGATCTGAACCTTCTTGCTACTCGCTAGCATGTCAATTTTTCATGCCTCGCACGACATTGTTAGATTGTTGTTTCGACGCACAGCGCTCGTCAGCTGTAAGAAAGCCCCATAGCTGCCTTGATAGCGGTATCGCAGCCGTTACGGCCATCGAATGGTTTTCCGATGAAGAGATATCAGTTTCGCTAAAGGCTATCCAGATATGAAGCCGTGGTGTCGGATACCGAAGAGTGCGTTGCGTTGAAAAGAGAAAGGTGAGAAATATTTGTGCAAATTTGGAAAGCAGATAGCCCGTAGACGTCAGCAGGGATGCTTCTTGAACTTAGCGCTGCTGCCCATCACAGGTGACATGGCGAGAGTGTCGCGAATAAGCTGTTCGCAACGCGATGGCGTGGTCCGTAAACAGGTGCCAGGTTACGGAACAACCTCGATTTATCAGACGTTTTCTTCAAGTCATATTAGCGGAACTTCTTGCAGCAGTCACTGTAATTTACACTATATTGAATTGATGCCAAATAGCTCTCTTGTGCCAATTAGATGCCGTGTGCTTTGCATACGAGAACTGTCGCGTTATTTCCTTACAACTGATCCAGTGAGTAAACGTAGTACTTCTTAACATAAGCTGTGTCTTTACTAGTTTACTATGGACTCAGGTACATGTTTTGCTTGTAAAATGTGCTCGTAACTTGTCTAACACGACTAGCAATAATATAATCTAAATAACGCGATTCTCATTAGTTTGGTCCTGCAGGTACGGTCCCCGAGCCGCGGAGCGAGGAGGGGCCGGGGGGGGGGGGGCTGCCTCTTAATGTTCTTGCCAGTTACATGACGATTATCGTTCATCGTTTAGCTACGTTATTCTGGCGGTTTTCGGGACGCAGAACTTGACTGAATTTCTTTCTCTTTGTTCAGTACTATCATCACACGTAATTGAAATTTGTATTGAACAAAGTGTTCTGTACTCGATCTCATGTATCGAATGTTTTTGTTTATGACTGATACACTTTGTCTGGACACTTTTATTTATGTTACTGGTTGTCTCTTTTGTTGCTCCCGTTTTCCAACAAGACCTTTCGGTATCGGAAAAATAAATAAATAGAAAAATAAATAAATAAATAAATAAATAAGTAAATAAATAAATAAATAAATAAATAAATAAATAAATAAATAAATAACAGAAATGCGAATCGCAGGCTTCATCCAGAATTTCCTGGGTTACGCCATTCTGATGCAATATGAGTACTTTCATGGTGACACAATGTTTCCTGTATATCTAACCATTGGAAAATACGAATTGCTTTAGTTTTTTCACTTAAAGCTTACATGAAAATAGACACTGCAATGCCCTTAGTAAACTCAGTGACATAGTGAACGTGCCAGAAGACCTCTATCTTCAGCTGTGCAGGTCGCAGATGAGTTTTTCAGCATTGATGAAATCAAAGCCAAAGGGACCCTGAAGCTCCGCCCGTGAATAAATAATGGTGTGAGAAAGGCCGTACGAGACACGTTCCTCTGAAAAGAGACCGTATAATACGGCATAACAACCGATATAATAAATGATAGTGGAAATTTATATTTAACCGTCTTGCGACGCTCAACAAAAAGTCTCTCAAGAAGACAAATGTATAGGAAAAGGTGCCAATATTATCTTTGAAAAGAAGGCGATATGAAGCGTAGCAAGCTACTAAAAATAATCTATGAACACGTGTATCTAAGTTAGATATACAGATCGAGGTCTCGCCGCACCGTGACCATCTTCCGTATCGCAGAAACAAAAGTACGAATGCCCCTTCGAAGACGGCAATGCTGAGGATCTCTTCTCGCAAGATTAGTTCCATCACCCACAGACGCCGTCTCCGATTGAAAGCCAAGCACGTCTAAGGAACCTCTCCAAGGCACTCCATGCGCCACTTGTTCAAGCCGCGCATGCAGCATGGAGATCAGCTCTGATGTAGGTGAGCAGGTGACGACATAATTCAGTTGGTGTCACTCAGAAGCTTCTCCCGAGGAACTTCAGCTTCCCCTTCTGGGTAGTGCCTGTACTGGGCCAGCGGTTGTACGAGCCTTTGCTTGAGGACCGTTCGAAGCTGCGCGTGGACAGCCGTCCACGATGACTGGATGTGGTCTTTGATGGCGTCGATCTCGTCCCCGACGATGTAGCGTCTTGAGCAGTCGCGTGGATCCAGGCTGTCCTCTCGGTCTTCTCCGTGAACTATTTCGTCGGTCTCCGTATCTGCAGCGTGTTGATTAAGCTGCGAAATCAAGCGCACTGAAGTCACCCGACGGCTTCAACTTGGTCGGCGCTCGGCACTGTACAGCCGGGAAGCATTCTCCGGGTGGAAAGATGTCGAAGTCGTCGCGCCCCATTTCGTCCATTGTTTCGTTTACATGGGCCAGGGCTTTGCACACTCTTTGCCGACGTTCCTCGAATGGCAGAATACTGAGGCTGCTTTGTTCTTCGCTTTGACAGCTCCTGTCGCCGCTCCAGTTATGGCTGCGCTCTACTTCTTCTCTTCCTCTTATTGAACCTACATAATCAGATTGTTATGTAGATGTTGATGTAGTAGAACCTTTACAGGTACCCACTTTGAGGGGTCAGTCACGGACTAGTTAGTTGAACCAACATTAAACAGTGCCAACCTTTTTCCTGAATACATTTGTTTAGAATTACGTTATATAAATGTACAAGGATATGTAGAATACATATCTGCGAATATTAAATTATCTGGGCAAGAAGATTTAAACGAACGAGAAACATTATACGGTTTCTGCCTTGGCCGCAAATAATAAGACTAGATTCTGTGATTCAAGTCGGCTCAGTTACGGCATTGCAGATGCACTCGGCTGCTTATCCAAAGGTTTCGGGGTTGAATCGCGTCGTCGGAGGCCGAATTTCGACGAAGAACAATTGTCGAGGCTCGCGTAATGTACGGTATCAATGCACAGATAGTTAAAATTTCCGGAACCGTCCACTACAGCTTCTCTCATAATCATATGGTGGCTTTGGGACATGAAAAACCCAGAAATGAACGTAAGTTGTCTGAATCTCTTTGACTATGTTATAAAATCTTGAACGGTCGCACACGCTTTCCTTTCCTAGTGGTCTGGATCTTATGCTTCTAGAGATAGTAAATTTGGAGGAGTAATGTTTTAGTGAATCATGCCGAGGGGAGTTTCTAGAGCCCCTTTTCTTAAAGCGATAAATAGTGGATGTGATATAAAGAATGATGATCGTTGTCTCTCCACATTAAGAAAGAAGCTGGGAGGGCGCGAGGCCAGCTCTGTGTTAAAAAAGTTAATATTGGTATACTACAGCCTCGTCGAATGATAGCTTGATTACTTTAATGGCACACAAGTACTTTGATGAGGTGTCAACCGACGATTAAATCTGGGTAATTGTGGAAGGTTTATAGAAATCTGCCACCGTCATTTGCCTTCAAAATCTGCCTGCGAGAAGGAAAGCTGGTCTTGAGAGAATACTACAAAGTGGACCGTGTAGTGACGCCTTCGCCAATGGGTGTTCTGTTTAATTCAGTAAAACGAAAACAAACGCTGGGGGAAATTCGTATTTAACCGTCTTGGTACTGTCAACAGAAAGTCTCCCAAGAAGGCAAATGTAAGTGGAAAGGTACCAATATTATTCTTGGAATGAAGGCAATACAGTGCGTAGCACGCTGCTAAATATAATCTATAAACACGTGTATCTAAGGTAGGCATACATGTCAAGTTCTCGCCGCACGGTGACCTTTTCCAGAGCGCATTAACGGGAGTACGAACACCCATTTCGAAGATGGCAATTCTGAGGATCTCTGCTCTCAAGATTAGTCCCAGCACCAAGATACATCGTCTCCGATTTAACGCCGAGCACGTCTCAGAAACGTTTTGCATGTACTCCATTCGCCGATTGTCAAAGTCGGCGCATGCTGCGTGGAAATCGGCTCTGGTGTCGGTGAGCAGGTGACGACGTAGTTCAGTTGGTGCCACTCGGAAACTTCTGCCGAGGATCTCCAGCTTCGCCTTCTGGGCAGCGCCGGTACTGGGCCAACGGTTGTCCGAGCCTTTGCTTGCGGACCTTTGGAAGCTGCGCGTGGAAAGCCGTCCACGATGACTGGATGTGGTCGTTGATGGCGTCGATCTCGTCCACGACGTCGTAGAGCGTTGAGCAGATGCACGGGTCCCGGCGGTCCTTGTGCTCTTCTCTGCGAACCTCTTCGGCGCTCTCCTTATACACAGCGTCTTGATTAAGCTGCGAAATCAAGCTTAAAAGCGCACTGATGTCACCCGACGGCTTCAACTTGGTCGACGCTGGGCAGTGTACAGCCGCGAAGCCTTCTCCGGGTGGAAATATTTGGAAGGCATCGCGCCCCATTTCGTCCATTGTTTCGTTTACATGGGCCGGGACTTCGCGCACTCTTTGCAGATGTTCCTCGAATGGGAGAAGGCTGAAGCAGCTTTGTTCTTTGCCTTAAGGACTCCTGTCTCCGCTGCAGTTATGGCTGCGCTCTGATGATGCTCCTGAAGAACTACGGCACTTACCCACCAGGGGGGATTGGCCAAGAGGTGATTACGTTTTGATTTTAAATTATTGGAAGAAACCGATAGAGAGAGAGAAAAAAAAAAGGATGTTTTAGAGGGAATTTAATTAGTGGAATTGTGCATGTTAACCATTCAAACCTGACAGATGAGTCACCAAAACATGTACAGAAGAATATCTTAAGTATGTTTTGCAGTACTCACGAGAAGAGTAGACTGTTTTTACAATTGACTTTTTTTTTAAAACAGGAATTGTCAAAATCGTATACGATTTGTCATTTGTATGTAATTGCACACAGCATTGAATACATCCCTGTGGCAATATCCCAGAGCTGAGGCACCTACTTCTTCTTCTTCTTCTTCTTCTTCTTGCTCTTATCGAACGCACATTATCAGATTGATATGCAGATGTTGATGTAGACACTTTACAGAGCTGGCACGTATACCCACTCCGTGGGATCGGCCAAGAATTGTGTGGCTAGGATCAAATATATAAAGAATTGCCAATTTTTCTAAATAATTTTGCATAGAATTGTGCCATATAAAAACAGGCAGAGGTAGACTTCATTTCTATGAATATTATGATGTGCACAAAATGATTGAAGGAAAATGACAAATACAATACGGTTTCTTCCTTGGTCAAGAAATAACAATGCAGAAAGGATTATGCAATACAAGTCGGCGCCGTTATGGTAATGTAGCGGCTATAGGACTCGGCTGCTGATCCGAAGGTCGCGGGTTGGAATCCCGTCCGCGGCTGCAGCATTTCGACGGAGGTAAATTTTCGAGGTTCGCGTACTGTGCGGCGTCATTGCACAGATGGTGAAAATGTCCCGAGCTCTCCACTACGGCTTGTTTCATATCCATATCGTGGTTTTGGGACATATAACCCCAGAAATGAACGCACTTATTCTCTAAATCTTTTTGACTATGGTAAATATGATGCAGAGAGTGGATATCACTACCCTATGAGGGGAACGGTACATCATCCGTGTGCATATACGTACGCATATACGTACGCAGAACTCCTTTTACCTGTGTATATATCACGCGTGTTTCCACTCTGACGTCAATGAAATTCTTTACCACTTAGGAGGTCCTTAGTCAACTTCAGTAAATATTACGGGAAAATAATTGCGTTCAGTCGTCTGATTATTACGTCACGGTCCACACCGTTGCATGCTTTTGCTACATCGAGAGTAGAAAACTATGCGTACTGTAATTGTCGCCGCGCTTGTTGTATCCGACTCTCGAGCACAATAAGTGCTTGTCATTTTGAACGCCCCTATCTGAAGCCAATCTGACATGGGCGAGGATGTTCTCTGCGTCAATAAACCTCATTATACGAGCATGTAATGTACCATCCATGAACTTTACAAAATTAATTGTTAATGCCACTTACCTTATATTGTCCGTGACGCACTCGTCACCCGGCCTTTTAGTCTTATACCTTCTGCAATTTTCTATTCTGACGGGATCCATACTCTTCAATTTGAATGATTTATAACGTTTAATAAATTATCTGTGATGATGATGATGATGTTCCTGAAGAATTACGTAAATTATCTGTGAGCTGTGCATACGAATGGCTCTTCTTCATCTCTGCATATCATCATCACTTGTGCATTTTCCCTCATCTACATAGATCATAATCAAGCGCTCGGCTTGCTCTTCAACTTCGTCGTCGTAGCTCCAGCTCGGCTACATTAAAAGCGATTCCTCACAGGCTGTCTCACTAATGCGCTTCCTTATAGAACGCTTTAAGCATTTCTGAAGGGACTCCGCCAGCACCAAAATCCACTCGCGAATTTTTGTATATTATATCGGACAATTAATCTTTGGATATTTCGTAGAAATTATCTCCTGGATAGAACTGCGATTGACTTTTGTAACTTTCGGAGGTGAACGTCGGGGGAAAAACGCTGTTCTATACTTGTCGGAAGGTATTGTGCTATACCTTCCGACAAGTCTGTCCTTTATTGCGGCGTAAAAACGGCATTGTTCCTTTATGCACGTGGAACCAATTTACTCTGTCGAAAAAAAAAGCCGAACAATGCTCGTCCGTTATTTACTCTTCAAAGATAGTCGAGATATTTTAACAGCGCAGCTGTTCAGCGCGTTATGAAAGTATGCGACCGTTCAATACTACTGTCCTGGTCACCAAAGGTGCGCGTGCACTTCTATGCGTTGCCCAATGCGCGGTGCTCGCACGCGTGCTTCCTTCTTCTTTTGAGCTCATGCCTTCAGTCCACTGTTATCTGATACTCATTATGCGAGGGCCAAACTGCGATAATGTGTAAAAATAGGCTCAGCCCTAAGTGGCCGGTTCAATCCCAACAGATGCAGCTGCACTTCTACACTGTCAAACGCAAAGATAAAAACCAGCTCCTGCACTCGACCCACTACCCAGCGCCGATATTGTCGCACTCTTGCCCTGAGCCCGGTGCGTTATGATAATGATTAGGCGAAGGCCAGCGTGCGATAATCCGTAAGTTTCGATCGAGTTTGCGGGATTCGTCTCCGAGCTCGGGGGCAGAGAGAGGGGGGGGGGTGTGCCACTAAAGGTTCTTGATTGATTGATTTGTAGGGTTTAACGTCCCAAAACCAGCTCTGATTATGAGAGACGCCGTAGTGGAAGTCTCCGGAAATTTCGACCACATTGGTGTCTTTAACGTGCACGTACATCGCACAGCACATGGGCCTCAACATTTCGCCTCCATCGAAATGCAGCCGCCGCAGCCGGGATTCGATCCCGCGACCTTCGGATCAGCAGCCGAGTGCCATAGCAACTAGACCACCGTGGCGGGGCTCTAAAAGTTCATGCCGGCTACGTGACGTTCAACGACGAAAGATAAGCTTCGTTACTCCGGCGCTCTTCACGACGTGGAAGTGGATGGAATTTGTTTCGTGTTGTTCAATGCAATTATCATGGGTAAGTCAAATCGCTATTGAACGAAGTGTTCTGTACTCGTCCCTTGTACCTAATGTGTTTTTATGACTGATAAATTTCGGCTGGACAGCTTTCTTTGTATGACTCGTTGTGTCCCTTGATGTTCTCGTTTTCCTACCGCGTTTTAGGTGTTAGAATAAATAAATAAATAAATAAATAAATAAATAAATAAATAAAACTGTGAATCGCAGTCCTCACAGAACACTTGCGGGACTGCGCCAGCCTGATGCAATATGGCAACCTTGATGGTGATTGAATGTTTGCAAGGATAGACCATCGAGCTCGATATACTATCGACTCGACGGCCATCGAACCTACCCGTGTAGTAGGTCAAACATGATATTTGAGTTGATGGACCATCGGTTCGAAGGCCTTCGAAACGCCCGTGTGACACCAGTATAAATCTCAAGGGGGTGAGAATGGCCGTAGGAGACACGTACCAGAGAAAACAGGGCGTAGAAGCGAATGTAACAGCCTATTTAATAAAGGATGGGGACGATTTGTATATGATGTTCTGGACAGGTTAAACAAAAAAAGTCTCAAACAGAGAAATAACATATCAGAAAAGATGTCAATACTCTTGGAAAGAAGTGAATACGGAGCGTCACAAGCTACTAAAACAATCTATATATACGTGTATCTAAATATGGCGCAAAGGTCAAGCTTTCGCCACAGGACGAGCTTCCAGAGCGCGGGAACCAGAATACGAACACATCTTTCGAAGACGCCGACGATGATGATCTCTTCCCTTGGGATCAGTCCCAGCACCTACAAACGCCGCCTACGATTCAAAGCCGAGGACGTCTACAGCGCTTTTCAGGTATTCCGTTCGCACCTTGTCGAAGTCCGCGCATGCTGTATGGAGATCGGCTCTGGTGTCGGTGACCAAGTGACGCCGCCCTTCAGTGGTGCCATTCAGAAGTTTTTCCCGAGGAACTCCAGCTGCGCGTTCTGGGAAGCGTCGGTACTTGGCCAGCGGTTGTCCGAGCCTTTTCCTGAGGCCCGTTCCTAACTGCGCATAGGCAGCTGTTCGCCACGGCAGGATGTTGTCGTTGATGGCGTCGATCTCGTCCACGACGATGTAGCACCTTGAGCAGGTGCGCGGGTCCAGGCTATCCTCCTGGTTATCTCCGTGAACCTCGTGGTCGGTTTCCGCATCCACGGCATCTTGATTAAGCTGCGAAATCAAGCTTAAAAGCGCACTGACGTCACCCGACGGCTTCAACTTGGTTGGCGCTGGGCACTGTACAGTCGCCAAGCATTCTGCAGGTGGAAATATATCGGAGGCGTCGCGCCTCATTCCGTCCAGTGTTTCCTTTGCATGGGCCAGGACTTGGCGCACTCTTTCCCGACGTTCCTCGAACGGCAGAAGACTGTAGCTGCTTTGTTCTTCGTCTTGAAAGCTCCTGTCGCCACTCAGGTTGTGATGATGATGATGATGAGTGTTACGTCTGTACAGCCGCTTGTGGCTGTAGACGATTTATTAAAGTACAGGAAACGTAAACAAGTTCAGAAGCGTAGCTCAAGCGTTGGAGTCACTCCTGGCCAACGTTCGACACCAGGCTCGCGCTCGTGCCACAGGGCCAGTACAGTCGCGCGCGCACTTCGTTGTCGTCTTCTAAGGCGACATGTCACTCTTCCTCCCTTAGACGAAGTCTCCATAGCGGTCTGGAGGTCGCCTAACCTCTGGCGGTCGCAGTTGCTGAGTGGTCACTGCCTGTGACGTCGACGGTTGCGAGGGAGTGTCGTCCTGCATCTCGGGCGAGTCAGGCGGTTGAGCAGTTGAGCTCGACGGTGTCTCGTCTGGCGTTGCGACCAAGAGATCGTCAGCTGCGCTCCAATCTGTCGGCGATTGGGTTGTTTGTCCGGTCTGACTCGTTTTCCTCATGTGATTGAGGTGACGCCGAACCTTTAGGTGGTCGCTTTTTACAAGCCAGGATCGTGGTCCGACGCGGCGCAATATTTCGCCTTCAATCCAATCTGGCTTTTTCACAAACTGCCGGATAAGCACTCTATCCCCTACAGCGAAGCGGCGTGATTTTGGCAATGCCTCCTGGCTTTCAGGAATTTGTTTATCCGCCTCCCGTTTGAGAAGATCGAGAGGGCAGAGCAATTCTCGCCCGAACATCGCTCTCGCAGGTGTCATTCCTGTGGCACGTGTGTATCGTCGTGTGTTGCCGATACAGAAATCTTGCAAGTCGGCACATGGACTTGTCTGCATCCCTCAGCAGTGCTCTTTTCAGCTCCGCCACACAGCGTTCTGCCTGGCCGTTTGTTGCAGGGTGGTACGCTGGTGAGGTTGCAGCCTGTATGCCGTTCGACGCATAGAACTGCTTCATCTCGTTGGAGATGAATGCTTTTACGTTGTCGGAGATGGCCTTTCGGGGAATGCCGAACGTTGCAAAGAGGCTTCGGAGCACGTCGATAACAGCCGCGGATGTTGCTTGCGTCACGTGCCGGACTTCTACCCACTTTGCGTATGCGTCCACAACAACCAAGTAGGTGCGCCCGAGTAGTGGCCAGGCGAAGTCAACGTGCACCGTGTTCCATGGTGTCTGGGGACGGTCCCAGGTAGGAATAGGAGCTTTGGGTGGGCTCTTCTGCGTTGCTTGCCATTCACGGCACTGTCGCACCGTTTCCTGGATCACCTTGTCAATTCCGGGCCACCGTACGTAGCTCCTTGCGCGCTTCATGGCTACCATGCCTCTGTGACCAGCATGCAGAAGTGCCAGAACATGGGATGGTGCTGAGCTCGGTATGATCACTCGGGATCCAAGTGTGATGCACTCGCGATGAAATGCTAGTGCGGTCGCTCGTCGTCGGTATAGGAGCAAACTCATCTCCAGTGAGTTTCTCTACTGTGCCATCCTGCACTGCCTTGTACAACCTCTGCAGGATGCTGTCTAGTTGTGTCAGGCGTCCTATCTCGGTAGCAGTCAACGGAGGTCTCGATAAAGCTTCGGACAATAGTATATCGCCTGGAGGCCGGGGTTGATCGAGACGTTCTGGTAATGGCAATCGGCTCAACGCATCCGCGTTTTGATGGTTTTTGCCATGCCTGTAGATTATGCTGTAGTCATACGCCGATAACTTGATGCACCATCTGGTCATCCGTGGAGAAAGGACTTGAGCCGTTGGCTTCTGTGGACCCAGTATGCCGAGCAGGGGTTGGTGGTCAGTGACGAAAGTCATCTTTCTTCCCGCAATATACTTGTGGAACTTGTGGGCTGCAAACACTACAGCAAGGCCTTCTCTGTCCAACTGATCATAATTGCGTTCTGCCGGCCCTAGCGTCCGAGATGCAAAAGCGATTGGTGCCTCTCTATTCTGGTCATCACATTGAGACAGAACAACTCCTATGCCATATGGTGAAGCGTCACAAGAGACAAGAAGCTCCTTCTGTTCGTCGTAGTGTGCCAGTACGGCCTGACTGAGCAGCAATGCCTTAAGCTTGTCAAATGCTTCTTGGTGCTTTGTCTCCCATCTCCACGTGGCGTCCTTCTGAAGGAGCTGGTAGAGACAGCTGGCAACTGTTGCCCTGTCCTTCAAGAATCTGTCGTAGAAAGCCAGCATACCGAGAAAGGATTGAAGTGCTTGTTTGCAGTTTGGTGCTGGAGCGTCCGTTATGGCTCGAACTTTCTCTTCGTTAGTGTGGACGCCTGTCTCGTCGATTCGGTGTCTCAGAAAAGAAACTTGTCGCACCGCAAAGCAGCACTTGCTTTTGCCGAGGCGAAGGGTGTACTTCCGTAGCCTCTTCAGCACTTCTTCCAGTCTCTCGGCGTGTTCCGTGGCGTCTTTCTCACTGATGATCACGTCACCTAGGTATGCGCACACGCCTGTGATGCCAGGCAGCATAGTCTCCATAAAGCGTTGAAAAATGGCTGGAGCTGCAGAAATTCCGAAAGGCAATCTCTTCACCTTGTATAGTCCTTTCAGCGTGTTCAGGGTCAATATCTCTGCTGTCTCTGGCGTCACGTGAAGTTGCTGGTACACTTGTGCCAAATCCAGGGTGCTGAAGACCTTGCTTCCCCTCAAGTGGCTGAGCACTTCATCAGTTGTGGGAAGTGGGTAGTCTGCCTTCTTTGATACCTGGTTCACTGTGCAACGGTAGTTGCCGCATATTCGCAACGAGCCATTTTTCTTCCGAACCAGTACGAGAGGCATTGCCCAATCCGAATGCTGCGCTGGCTCGATTATGCCTTGACTTTGCAGTCGATCCAATTCAGCCTCTACAGCTGACCGCAGCGCGAAAGGAAACGGGCGTGCTTTTAGGAACTTCGGTTTCGCTCCTTCCACGAGGTCTAGTTGTACCGCAGGACCGATGTGTCCTGAGATGTCCTCGTCGAATACAGATTGGTACTTGTCGAGAAGCTTCGAAACAAGTTCGTCATCGGATACATCATTGATGCCCGTGATCTGTATACCCAGATGAGGAAACCAGTTTCGTCCAAGGAGGTTAGAACCTGCTCCCTTGATGACAACAAGTGGTAATGTAATGGTCTTGTTTCTGTGCGCAACAATCACCGTTGCACATCCGAGAAATCGAAGAGACTGTCCTGACCATGTGCGTAGGAGAATGTTGTCAGTCTGAAGCCGTGGTGGTTCATCTGTCCACGTAGCTTTGAACGTGACCTCACTGATGAGTGTGGAGGCTGCACCCGAGTCGACTTCGAAATCCAAGAACTTGCCATGTAGGCGTAGCCGAGTCATGACCTTCTGCGTGCTGGACGCGTCGATTAAGGTGTTGAGCTCGTAAAGGGCCATGTCTGCTGAGTGCTGCTGAGTCGTCACTGGTGCTGCGGCAGCTGTAGAAGTTCCTTATCGGGGATATTCGATGCTATTGCTCGTTTTTGCCTCTTCCTGCTTTTTCAGGCAGGCCTTTTCAATGTGTCCGCGTTTCTTGCAGTAGTTGCAGGAGGCTGTCTGGAAATTGCAAGTGTCCGGATTATGTTGCGCATTACAATGCCAACAGCGTTGTTTCTTTTTTGGGGAAGAGGTACTCGAGTGACCTTGGTTGTCTGTCTTGCAGATACTTGTGCAGGATTCGTGAATCTCTTTAAATTCGGTTTTCACGTTCTTCTGGTTTTCGACGGCGTTTTCAGCTCGCAGTGCGAGGTCGAAAGCTTTCTTGAACGTCAAGTCCTTTTCTGCGAACAGCCGTTGCTGGACCTGCTCGTTCCGAAGACCGCAAACGAAACGATCACGCAGCATGACGTCCATAGGCAGCATTGTCGGATTCGCCGCAGTGTCTGCGCTTGTCCCAAAATTGCAATCTGTCGCTAGCTTCTTGAGCGCCGTGACGTAATCACTGACCGTTTCGTCGTGCCGTTGGTCACGTCGCTGGAATTGTGCCCTGCAGAAGACCTCCGACGGTTGTGGATCGAAGTGAGCCTTGAGCATCTGGACTATGTCCTCGTAGCTCACTTGGTTGGGCTGCTTGGGTTGAATGAGGGCGCAGACGATGTCATAAGTCTGTTCCCCGCACAGCGTTAGCAGATGAGCACGTTTCTCCGATGCGTCCGTAATGTCGTTAGCCTCGAAGAAGAACTGTAGCCTCCCATACCAGGATCTCCAGGAGGCGGAGCTGCCGCTGAATTCGGGTGGCCGACCAAAGTCAGGCGTCATCATGTCGTTTCCTTGACGTCGGTGGAGTGCCGATGAGTCCAGTCTTCCTCGTAGCCAACTGTTACGTCTGTACAGCCGCTTGTGGCTGTAGACAATTTATTAAAGTACAGGAAACGTAAACAAGTTCAGAAGCGTAGCTCAAGCGTTGGAGTACACTCCTGGCCAACGTTCGACACCAGGCTCGCGCTCGTGCCACAGGGCCAGTACAGTCGCGCGCGCACTTCGTTGTCGTCTTCTAAGGCGACATGTCAATGAGCCTCTTTTATGGCGCTCACTCACTGAGGGGGATAGGCCAAGTTGTGTTGTGGTCTGACTCTTGTTCTTCGTATTCTGCTTCATTCTCTTGATCTTGTTTGAACACAAATAATAAAACTTATTCGTGGATTTTGATGTAGACCCTTTACAGAGTATGCGCGTACCCATTCCGTGGGATCGGCCAAGAATTTGATTGCGAAAACCGAATATATAAAAAATGTACAAATTCTTTTCCAACATACATTTGTTGAGAAATATGTCACATAAAAAACAGCTAGAGGTAGAATGCATTTCTATGATATGATGGTCTGTTCAAACAGATTGAAGGAAGAGAAGAAATGTAATAGGGGTCGTGCAATAGCCGACATATAAGAAGGAATATATGATTCTGCAGTTGAAGTCGGCTCCGTTACGGTGCGATAGCGGCTATAGCACTCGGCTGCTTATGCGAATGTCTCGTGGGCGAATCACGCCCGCGGTGGCTGTATTTTAACGGAGGCAAGTTGTCGATGCTCGCGTACTGTGCGATATCAATGCACAGGTAGTCAAAGTTTCCGTAGCCCTCCACTACAGCTCCTCACATAATCATATGGTGATTCTGGAGCATAATATCCCTGAAATGAACGCAATTAGAGTCCAAACCTCTTTGACTGTGGTATAAAATCCTAAACGGTGGCACATGCCTTCCTTTCACTGTTGCCACGGTTATATGCTCATAGACATAGTAAATTTGGAGGAGTAATATCTAAGCCAATCACGCGGAAGGGAGTTTCTAAAATGTTTTCATAAAACCCTAAATGTTCGATATGAAATAACGAAGTGACCTGGTTTCCTTGTCGCCACGTTGAGAACAAGACTGAGAGGCCGTCACACCAGCTCTGGTTTAATTAAAAAATTAACGGTGGTATACGATATGGTACTTATTCCAGCGGTATGACCCTGATCCCGAACCATGAGGCTGAAGATAACTTAGGAGGATACGAATGGGTTAGAGTGCATTTGGCAAGCATTCTCAGATAATCAATGGTAGCTTACCATTGTCTTTGAAGAGGAAAGTGTTATAACAGTAGCGGTGTATTAATCCGCTACTACCTTACGGGGCGGAAACTTGGAGGCTAAGAGGGTCTCAGCTGAATGGAGGCCGACGTACGCAGCGAGCAATCCAACGGAAATGGTAGGTGTAACATTTAAGGGACCAGAAGATGAGCGGAGGGGGTTCGGGAAACACCCGCAGTGCTAAGGATTGTCATTAAGAATTAAGAAGAAAAAAAATGGGCCTGGACAAGCCCATTAAGGGTAACAGAGTGGATTCCTAGAGAAGGCAAGGGTTCGCAGGGGAGTCAGAAGTTAGGTGGGCAGATGATTACCAAGTTTGCGGGCGATAACTCGGGCCTTAGCCAGGGCAGGAACGGATAATCCGGAGGGACTATGGGAGAGGCCTTTGTCCTGCAGTGGGCGTAGACAGGCTCGGGTGATAATGATGATGATGACAACATGGTAGCCAACTGACCAGTAACTTCGATACTGTGGTACGCACAGAGTCTTCTGGTTTTCGACGGCGTTTTCAGCTCGCAGTGCGAGGTCGAAAGCTTTCTTGAACGTCAAGTCCTTTTCTGCGAACAACGTTGCTGGACCTGCTCGTCCGAAGACGCAAACGAAACGATCACGCAGCATGACGTCCATAGGCAGCATTGTCGGATTCGCCGCAGTGTGCGCTTGTCCAAAATTGCAATCTGTCGCTAGCTTCTTGAGCGCCGTGACGTAATCACTGACCGTTTCGTCGTGCCGTTGGTCACGTCGCTGGAATGTGCCTGCAGAAGACCTCCGACGGTTGGGATCGAAGTGAGCCTTGAGCATCTGGACTATGTCCTCGTAGCTCACTTGGTGGGGCTGCTTGGTTGAATGAGGGCGCAGACGATGTCATAAGTCTGTTCCCGCACAGCGTTAGCAGATGAGCACGTTTCTCCGATGCGTCCGTAATGTCGTTAGCCTCGAAGAAGAACTGTAGCCTCCCATACCAGGATCTCCAGGAGGCGGAGCTGCCGCTGAATTCGGGTGGCCGACCAAAGTCAGGCGTCATCATGTCGTTCCGTGACGTCGGTGGAGTGCCGATGAGTCCAGTCTCCTCGTAGCCAACGTTACGTCTGTACAGCCGCTTGTGGCTGTAGACAATTTATTAAAGTACAGGAAACGTAAACAGTTCAGAAGCGTAGCTCAAGCGTGGAGTACACTCCTGGCCAACGTTCGACACCAGGCTCGCGCTCGTGCCACAGGGCCAGTACAGTCGCGCGCGCGCACTCGTTGTCGTCTTCTAAGGCGACATGTCAATGAGCCTCTTTTATGGCGCTCACTCACTGAGGGGGATAGGCAAGTTGTGTTGTGGTCTGACTCTGTTCTTCGTATTCGCTTCATTCTCTTGATCTTGTTTGAACACAAATAATAAAACTTATTCGTGGATTTTGATGTCGACCCTTTACAGAGTATGCGCGTACCCATCCGTGGGATCGGCCAAGAATTTGATTGCGAAAACCGAATATATAAACAACATCAAATCTTGTATCTTTTGGTAGCTCTCAGGATGGTACAAGCCGTAGTGCTGTTTTGTGAGCTTTTCATAGGTTTATCGAAGCCCTCCGAAGATTACTCTGCTAGCGCTGTCGACCACAGGGTTTCGTACCCAATGTTTCTTTCGGTGAGGTTTAATTCTTTTTTAATTAGAACTTCTTCCTTCGTTTTTATTGTTTCCTAGATTTAGCCGTGGCCTTTTATTTTTCCAGTTCCATATATTGTTAACTGTAGTGCGGAAAATCGCCTACTTTGGTGTGTGCCAATTATAGAGGCCACAAGAGCAAGAAAAAATCCCCAGAATTCCTGAAGAGATCGTGCATGCATGCGGTATGCCATACAGAGTGCCTCTGCGAATCCTAGCTCCACTGTTACTCGGTGTCAATGGCATCAATCGCCTGAGAGCTTTCTATTGCAATATACTCTATATGGTTTTGTTATAAGAGACGTTTGTCATAAATAACTCCGAGGTGTGCGATACTCCGTGCCAGTGGGGTGATGCTCAGCATGTATCGGATCTTTTCGTAGGAATGTAACAGTGCACATTTATTGAAGTTTATAGACAGATGAATTATATTAAGCCAACCTTCTATAGCAGATGGAAACATCTCATGCCTTTTATACAGAGTGTGGATGTCACAAACCAAAGAGGAAAATCGTGTACCATCCGTGTGCCCATACGCATGCACATCCTCATGGCTTGGATATGGAACTTTGTGAAATATGGCATAATGTAGGGGAAAACGCTGCTCCTATGGGGAACTCCTATTCCATGTTTCTGCATACCAGACGTGGGCCCACTATGACGGCAATGAGATTCTGCACCACTTAGTATTTCCTTAGTCAACGCTTGTAAATATCACCGGAAATTAGGCACGTTGAGATGTGTGGCTGTTACCCCATGGTAAGCGCTGTCGGTTGCTTTTGATACACCGAGAGTGGAAAACGCTGCGTACTTTAATTGTCGCGGTGCTTGTTCTATGCGACTCTTGAGGTCAATACGTCCTTGCCATTTTGAACGTCGCTGTCTGAAGACAAGCTGACATGGGCGAGCGTGATTTCCTCATCGACAAAGTTCATTAATACGAACTCTTAATAAATTATGTATCAGCTTTACAAAATTTGATGGTACTGACTTATTAAGTAATATGATTCTTTCGTTTTCGTATTAATACGGAATTTCTGTCCTTTAATTGTATGATTTATAATGTCTAATAAATCATCGTGCGCTTCACTGTTGATAATTTTTTAGCATTTCTGAAAAGGTTCGGCCAGCAACTGCATCCATTCTCAAGACTTTGTATATTGCCTCGGGAAATTCATTTTTGGATATTACGTCGAAGCTATCATCGGAATAGAACATCGAGCGACTTCAGAAAACTTTGGAAATCGCTTTTCAGGTCCTTCTGCTGCACTTTGCAACAAGTTTGTCATTTCCTGCGGCGTAAAAACACTGCATTAAGCATTTACTGCTCGTGCAACGATTTTCTTCTATCGAAAAAAGCCATACAATGCTTGCTTGTAATTTTCTCTCGAAAAATAGTAGCAATATTTTAACAGCGCAGCTGTCAAACACGTCATGAAAATGTCCGACCGCTAAATACAATCATCATCATTATAGTACTGGTCCCTAAGAGTGCGCGTGCAGTTTGTATATGCGTACCAAATGTGTGGCGTTCGCACACGCGCGTCTTCCTTCTATTTTTTGGTCATGCCCTCAGCTAAGAGCTGCCTGATAGCCGTTATGGGACGGCCAAGCTGCGATAATGTGCAATGAAAGGTTCAGTCCGGAGTGGTCCTTGCAATCTCCACAGCCATGGCTGGATTTCCACATTGCGAAATGCAAATATAAAAGAAAGAATCCGCTCTTGCCGTCCACCCACTACCCAGTGCCGAGGTCTTCCTATTCTTGCCCACAGCCCACTGCGTTATGATAATGATTAGGCGGAGGCGACGTTGCGATAATGCGTATAAGTCTGTGCGATGTCAGTGCACGTTAAAGAACCCCAGGTGGTCGAAATTTCCGGAGCCCTCCACTACGGCGTCTCTCATAATCAGAACTGGTTTTGGGACGTTAAACACGACATAACAACAATGCGTATAAGTCGCTCGAGGTTGCAGGTTTTTTCCCCAAAAGGAGGGGAGGGTGCCTTTAACGTTCTTGTCAGTCACGTCACTCTCAGCGACGAAAGAACGGCTTCGTCAGTCCGACAATTTTCATGGCGTAGTGCTTTTTATTATGCATTCTGTAATGCATTCTGTAATGTATCGTGATTCCCTTATGGTTAACATGGCGTAGGTAAAGTCACCTTATGCTGACATCAGATTTTTCATGCAAAACTGTCACAAAATTTACAAACAAGACATTTGGACGGTCCGATTGTTCACTGGATTAAAGGCTGCTCGAGCGAACGCACACATACGGGGCAAGTACGCGACACTGCTTTATAAATAATACCCTTCATTTAATGTGTACCACAAGGTAGGTTCTAGCACGAACTGTATTCACGATATTTATTAGTGATTTGCCACTCTCCACCATGGCAAAAATCAGGCTGTTCGCTGGTGAATGCGTTAGTATTTCCCTTTCCGATCACCTCCCATTAATTAGCACAGTAGAAGCTGTGCACAATCACTGTCAAACATGGCAAATGTCTATAACAGTTCGTGAACGTGTATCCAAATCAGTAACTCGCAAAACATGGAGCTCTGGCTTTCCGTACAGTATAGACAACTGCTTCCTCATCAAAGTAATTAATCAGAAATATTTAGAAATAATCATTTCAAATGGTCTGACATGGGAGGCTCACATTGATAACATTACTGCACAGCCTTAAAACGATTATCTGTACTGAAAAGACGTCTCAAGCTTGAAGCGTCCAACGTGAAACTAATAGCGCATACAACACTTGCCGGTCTGAACTTGAAGCCCTGTCCGGGTGGTCTAGTGGCTATGGTGCTAGGCTATGGTGCTGAGCGGTGGGCAGCGGGACCGTATCCCATCTGCAGCGGCTGCATTTCGATGGTGGGGAAATGTTGAGGCTCGTTTACCGCGCGTTGTCAGTGTACGTAAAAGAAACCCGAGCCGTCCACTACGGCGTCTTTCATTATGAAATCGTGCTTTTGGAAAACAAAAGCCCACCAGTCAGTCAATCTGAACTTGAATATGGTAGCCCCGTCTGGTTTACTTGTACCCTGCCGCAGGCTGGCAAAACAGATGCAGTGCGTTGAGAGGCATTAACATTTATTTGGTTCAGTATAGACAAATAGACTCACCAACTCAGGTAGTCAATAACGCTTTATCTTAGTCGTACGAAGCCGAAGGAAACTTACTCGTCTGAAACTCATGTTCTTGGTACTACACAATATAATAGAAATTGACACCCTTATATCTTACTGGCACAGAAGGCCATTATATCATAAACACTCTCGCACACAATCTGAATACCTCTTCCGTGCTAAGTGCGTTAGAGCTTTTTCTTGAAAAATAAAAAAAAAAACGGAATTCATGGAAACCCACATTAACTAACAAAATCATCAAAAACCAAGTTGATTAGCACAGTTGGAGATGGATTTGCTTACTCCACACGTTGCCGCCCTCTGATTGTATAGTCATTAAAAAAATCCACAGCATATCCACGGAGTGAGTGATGATGAGTGGGCGAAGCTCCGGATGTTCATCGTAGATCGTGCCGAGTTCCGGATTAATTTATTTAACACGCACGCTACGAATCCTTATGGTTCAACTACGCACAAGTGAAATCTCCCACCGGCACTTCATTGCAAGTCAAGATCCAGTGCATATATATATATATATATATATATATATATATATATATATATATGGGTGGCCGGTGAACGGTTCTCCAGCGCGAGCAGTCGGTATTTTTCAATCAAGAAACTCGCTAGAAGACGCTGCCTGCGCCAACGTTGTCTCTCGCGGGTGAGGGCGCTTTCTCCTTCTTTGCGAGCTGGTAGAGCGTTCATTGAAGAAAGAGCGTTTCCATAGTCAACGCGCGCCTTTCGCTCTCTCTCTGTCTCTCTCTCTCTCTCTCTCACAAGACAGCAGATGGAAGAGTGAGAGAGCTCGCGCGCCGGAAGGCACGCGCCGAGGGCGAGCGCGAGCCTCCCGGCGGCGCGAGGTGGCTACATACATAGTCCGCCGCGGTGGTGTAGTGGTTACGGTACTCGGCTGCCACCAAAAATAAGCGGGTTCGATCCCGGCCGCGGCGGTCGCATTTTCGATGGAGGCGAAAATGCCAGAGGCCCGTGTACTGTGCGTTGTCAATGCACGTTAAAGAACCCCAGGTTGTCTAAATTTCCGGAGCCCTCCACTACGGCCTTTCTCTCCTCTCTATCTCTCTCACTCCCTTTCCCCCAACCCCACGGACGGTTAGCCGTGCTCCCTACATGGGCTGCAGAAATTAGCGTCCTTTCCTAACCGAACCACAATCATCGTCATCATCATACATACTACTACTACTAGAGAGGAGGGAACGATCCGCACCCTAAGGAGCTTCGCCCCTAAAATGGCACATTGTACAGTGTTGAGGCGTGTTGTTATATATGTATGGCCTTCCTTTTGCTTTTGATCTAGATTAACTGACTAAACATGTTTAAAAGGCATATGTAATGCAGAACTTTCTCATGTATCTTCACTGCTGTGATATCTGAGGAGACTGGCACTATCGTTAAGTATCTAATTAACAAAAGAAATAAACAAATAACTAAATGACTGTATGAAACATAAATTCTATATAAATAAATCTTTCACATATGTAGTACAAAATGAGTGATGCAATGCGCTGAAGGTCCACGAGCAATTAAAGAGCTAGCTTCTTCGCCGCGGGTTAGCGCCCTATATAAAAGTGATTGTTTAAATTAAATAATGTACTCAGAGCCTGTACTTATGGAATTAAACAAAACAACTAATATTCGCTTACGGGGACACGCAGTCAGCAGACGACCACATGAAGGAATATCAGCTCCAGTTATCTTTACTTCAGTTAATATCCGCCAGTGACAGGCGAAAGACCGCTACTCTGCGTGGTTGAAGGCGAGATCAAATACGCCGTTCACTGTAGGTGTTGGAATGCGTGGGCATTACGTCACACCCCAGGAAAAAGTTCAGCCGGCGACAAATTCCTATTCGAGAGTCATATAGCTGGTCAAATGTCACATTGCCTTAAATTATTATTGCCACTACGTCACTCATGCTGTTGACTTCATTAGGGCCAGCTTGATGTTGTTCTCTGATAGCTTCGCATTGTAAAATACGCTTTACGCGAAAACTAAATCGCTCTACAAGTCCAAACTTTAAGAAAGTTCATACCACTTAGATGAACAGAAATGGAAGATTCAGCGCATGTCATATAAACTAAAATTAAGACGCCCGTGCGCTACGTGATTTTAACGCGATAGCGTTAGAGAGCTCGTTTCGCAGAAATACCGCCGTCGGTGTCGGTGTCTCTCCGTGAGCGAAAAATCGAGAATGATGCAAATAAAATAAACAACACAAATCTTCGGTCCAATTAAGGATCGAACCCGGGCCGTTTGCGTGGCAAGCACGATGTTACTTGGAACTTTCTCGGAAAAAAACACCACATAAATGTCAGGTAGTGGAAGGAGTCCCCTTAACGCATTTTGTTCGGCAGGTGTCACGATGAAAATGAGCCGGTTCGGCGATTTGTAGGAGGAATAAACTTTATTGAGCATATCAAGCAAACAACAAACATTAGATAATGTGCTGCCATCCGTGAGACACTGTGAAAAACGTCTCGACTGCCATGGCCTCCGAGAAGGCGGGCGCGCCCGCCATCTCGGAGGCCATGCGACTACAGCAAAGCCTATATTGTTCCAAAGACATATTGCCACATGGCGTCTTTTCATCTAAGGCGACAGACGCGCGCTCTTAGCATTTCTATCTTCGGCTTGCGTCTATGCATGCGTAACACTAGGCGTCTGGTGTGAACGCGCGTCATTGATGCTGTGGCGTCCGACTTTCATAGTGTCGACGCGCTCTTAAGGAGCGTCCAGCTCGAACTCTGCGGGGTATAAAACGGCGTGCGTGGCCAAGCCCTGGTGCTCTTTCTCTTGTGACCCGCCGAAAGACAGCTGCGCCTGTCGTCGCTACCACCGCCGAATTAGGACAAGGTCTCCAATAATGTGGCTACCCGAAGACGCTCTCTACGTCTGGCTCTTCTAGTCACAATACTGCGTGACAATATCATATCAAGCAAACAGCAAACATTAGATATTGTGCTGTTTGCCATTTCACCGACCATAAGGCGATGCTTCTTGCAGTTGGCCGGAAGATGTCTCCAGAAGAACAAATCGAACAGCTGCCAGATAGTTAACGCAAGAAGGACGACAGAATGTGACCATTTACGAATGAAAGTGTCACGCCTACGCACAGTTCATAATACAGGACCATGTGACTACATCACTGTACAATATTTTCATGAAGTTGATGTAAAAGTGCTATTAAATAGATCGAAAACCTCTACTATTACTATAGATATGTCGCGCGCGCGCCCGTGTGTGTGTGTGTGCGTGCGTGTGTGTGTAACAACACACATTAATAAGTATGCACTGAGGGGTTGAAGTACACACAAGGGCCGGATTTCGCTATCGCGTTCAACTCTTAAAGGCGAAGCTTAAGGGTCCCCCAATTCTTTTTTGTTTCTGACAGCACCACTTTTTTTAATCACAGCATGAATCACTAGGTATCCGAGCTCCATACAGCCCGTCAGCTCTTGTGTTGCTATGCTTTTTACTGTGTCGATCTTTCGCGTTTCCGCATTTGGAAAAACCATCGCGAAACAACCTGGTATATAAAACTAAGTGCGTGCGTAATAGTTTGTCGACGTCATCATATACATTAGTTCCTCTATGTGCCTGGTCAAAACAAAGGGGACATATTGCTGACCCCTCGTGGCATGCTTGCTTCGCAATGTCTTGGGTAATGATGCGATAATTCGTAGTTGCACTTTCGTTGCTTCGATAATTCGTAGCTGCAATTTCGATAATTCGTAGCTTCGGAGCCTTGGGCAAATCCTGGCGACAGCGGCCCTATTTCCACGGGAAAGAAATTCAAAGAACCTGAGTATTCTTAGATTTAGGTGCAGGGTAAAGAACCGCAGCTGGTGAAAATTACTCCGGAGCCCTCCCCAACAGGGCGTGCCTTATAGTCATAACTGGTTTTTGCATGTAGAACTTCATGAATTAATCTTATTGCACGCTATGTAGTCATGTTCTGCTTATCACGATACTTTATCAACTGAGTCAGTACTTGTCTCGTTTAATTTCCTACGCGATCTTGCATCGGTGCTGTGGTAGGACGTATTCTTGGAGGCAGCGAGCTTTTAGTGCGCATCGAAGGAAAGGTACGTTGTCCGGTGGTATGTAACTGGGACTTCTGGCCAGCTTGTGGCACCTTACATGAAAAGCAAACGTGACCGTCCTTAACATTTCAACAAAACAATGATGAACACGGCCGCTAATTGCAACGACAGCGTGGCAAATTAAGCAGCGCATAAGTGAGAACGTTACGGCAAATAAAGACGAGGATCTCAAGAAGCGCCAACATAATTTCGTAGTAGTCATTATTGTCAGTCGCACAGCAGGAGTGTGCAAAACTGGCATTTTGGTGATTCCGACGTCAGAAAACAGCGCTTAGGCCGGGACGTGAGTTTATTGCTAATTGTGCTTTTAATGCCTCGCATTAAAAGCAGCAGTTTTTAGTGCGACTTGTCTGTCGTTCTTGCAGTGCCGCGTCACAAGGGCTGCTTGTTCACGTCACGATCGGACGAGCAATAATAGCATTTTGCTACGTTTGCCACCAAAACGACCAATTAGCTCAAAAAATGTGGTTGATCCTTCTGTCATGGGAATCGGTATAAACTTCATCAAAACCTCTTGTTGGGCGAGTTGGTACATTCTCGAAACCTAAAGGCACCGGTGCAACCAGACGACACAGAAGGAGAGACAAGGACACACGAGCGCGGACTATCAACTGGGTTTATTTGGAAAAAATGACGTGGTTTTGCAAGTGCCTCAAAGAAGCATGGGAAATGGAGGGGGAGAAAAAAAGAATAAAAGGGGGGGGGGATGGTGACATGTCAACAACGCAGGCGCAAAAAAAAAACCAGGAAAGTACAAGAAACCAATCCAAAATATTGCTTAGCAATGTAACCCCCCGATAGCCGCATCAAGAAGATTAAATTCCGCGTCAAACAGAGCGATAGACGGGGTGCTTATGCACTTGCTGCCAAGTTTTCTAATATGGTAGGCTTCCAGACTTAGACGTGCAATTTTGTCACTGCTCTTGCCTAGGATCGTCGTCTCCTTTAACCGCGCCACACAACCAGGACACTTGATGACATGCGCTCTAAATCTGAACAAATTACATGACAAGTACGCCCATTTGGTTGCGCATGTCATCAAGTGTCCTGGTTGTGTGGCGCGGTTAAAGGAGACGACGATCCTAGGCAAGAGCAGTGACAAAATTGCACGTCTAAGTCTGGAAGCCTACCATATTAGAAAACTTGGCAGCAAGTGCATAAGCACCCCGTCTATCGCTCTGTTTGACGCGGAATTTAATCTTCTTGATGCGGCTATCGGGGGGTTACATTGCTAAGCAATATTTTGGATTGGTTTCTTGTACTTTCCTGGTTTTTTCGCGCCTGCGTTGTTGACATGTCACCATCCCCCCCCCCCTTTTATTCTTTTTTTCTCCCCCTCCATTTCCCATGCTTCTTTGAGGCACTTATAAAACCACGTCATTTTTTCCACATAAACCCAGTTGATAGTCCGTGCTCGTGTGTCCTTGTCTCTCCTTCTGTGTCGTCTGGTTGCGCCGGTGCCTTTAGGTTTCAAGAATCGGTATAACACGAAAGTGAAACCTGTCTTCGCACATAAGCGGCAATCTGACGAATCGAGTGGCAGGAGATGCGTTGGGTACTGTGGACATGTAAGCCCCTTGCATGTACACGTAAGGGGCACCTCGACACTGTAAAGGGATCATCGACAGTTGCACACAAGCGAGAGCTCTCGAACGACTCAAACTTCTCGGGAGACACTGCAATGAACGCGCCAGCGCCCTACGCAAACTTGCAGAAAACCAGGAGCGGTGAAACCTTGCAAGCGAAGCCGAGCTGTTTGTCAGCGGGTCGTTTTGTGAACGCACACTTCGCTGTGCGAAAGGCGCATCATTTGCTGGTCGACGGCTGTCTTTGCATTTCTGGAGTAGAGCACGTCGCAACGCAACTGGCTATCATAGACGTCACACGACACAAATTATGTAGCGGCCGTGGCTGAAGCAACACTCCCGCCAGCGCCGCCAGCCACAGCCTCGTGGACTCCGGCAGGCTAAGGGCGATCTTGTAGGCCTTGAGTATAAAAGTTTAGAGTTTCTCTTTTTCGGAGGCATTCCATTTGAGGAAGGGAGTGACATAAGGGATGTGACCGATTGCGAAGGAGTGTATGAGGAGCATGGCGCTGTCCTACCCTATGCCTGTGTGCCTGTTTGTAATGAGTTTGATCAGGCGGGTAGCCACTGTAACCTGCCCTTCGATTTTATTCACGCCGAGGATGAGCATCTTCAGGACGCGGCAACTACAGAAGCCGTCCTGCATGCGCAGAAATATTTCCTGAAAATGACGTGGTACGCCCGTAGACTTGCGCCCGCGGCACGAGCGGTGGAGAAGGCGCTCCGATTTGAGCGGCGAGAGTCGGACACCTCTCTCGTGAAGGTAGCCCTATTGCAAAACCCAGCGCCCCTGGGCACCAGCATCCAGCGCCATGCCTGATTATGGGTCCAGTGTGACGCTGCATACTGGCGCGCTGGCGTGCCACGGGATACTGGGAGGCGGGGGTTAAAGGGACGCAAAACCTCTTTAGAGGAAAAAAAAACACGTTGTAGTTCCGTCCCATGCATGCTAAATAATATAGAAATATAAAAAAGCGAGAGGGCGCGTTATAACAAAAAAGTAACAAGTGCAAGTACTAAGTCGGAAAACGGGCTTTGAGTAACCGGACTGCAAAGTGCACTTCCTGCACAAATCTCCACAGACACGGACGGACAGAGAAATTTGACGAAATAAGTAAATCAGGTGAACCGTTAACAATTGTGACCAGCAAGAATGATTGGATTATCGGATAAGAAGTTTCACGAAAAAATAAAAAGCGCCAAACGATTTGCCATCAGTAGAGATGCACTAGTCCCAATCCGCGCTCTTTCACCGGTCTGAATATGTTGTCAAGTCGCATGGGTTTGAAAGTGGAAGACGATACAAAAGTACCAAAAGTCCAATGAAAACGATGTACTTAAAACCAAGCGCGATGAATTAGTTGCAACACACAGTAAAGCAGGCTTCAGCTCTTCCAAAGATTGAAAAGCGGTGTGGAATGTGTGTGTGGGCATGACGTCCAAGCTTTGAGACTTGCGCTGAATCTGTATGCGCCAATCGGCACTCCAAGATACACTCTAAAAACTGCAGCCGGTTTCGCAGGAGTGAAACGACCCAGCTACTCTTGAGGGCATCGTTCTACTCTAGCAAAACGTCAGATGGTGTGAAATGTCCATACCTCTTGCGACATGAGAGAGTACAATGCAATTTCACTCCTGCCACACCCATGTGATGCTCGCATTCGCAGCCGCAAACATGGCGGCTGGGGTGGGAGCGGACGATTGAAGAAGACAACAGCCGCTTTGTGAAGTGTTTTTCGATAGAACTATAGCAGCGGCCTTCCTACGACTCCCACGTACAAGCTTTCGCGTACAAACGCGTGCAGTGTGCGTTTAATGAACGGTGCCTTCCTCGACTACGAGCCTCAACCGACGGGAGTCATAGCGAGCTGCCTCTGTGTTTTTCCCCGATCGAACGGCCGTACCCGTGCTATGTGAAACCCGCCAGCCTTCACGCCTCGGATTCTTCGCTTACGTGTGCGAAACGAAGAGGAATACACTTTCAGCGACACAGTAAGCTGTTGTGATCGTCGACGGCTGGTCTCCGACGACTCACTGGATATAACTCATACATGTACAGAAAAAGGCTTCGCTACGACTTCGGCATCGAGCCGTATGACGGCCATGAGCGCGTCGACTGTGAAAATACCGTGACTGCGATCCGTCCCGTTCGCAAGTCTGGTAAGTACAGCATAGTACACTCAACACTTCTTATGGCAGAGACTATATTTCATCTGTGTGCAGAATAACGAAGAACGAGGAGAGCATATTTTGTGATCGCCAGCGGTTGTTCGCCGTACAGACGTGCTCGACGGACACGTAAGGGAACGCCGTCGGTATGAAGCGGGTGGTAGCGCAGCACCCGGGTGCCGCTTTTCTTCGCTGGCGTTGATGAAATTCAGCCGCTATTATGTTCGTACTCGCTTGCTTAGGTGCATTTTACATCGCGAACAAGCACTGCGAACTCGCGTTTGCCCGTAAAACGGAATGCCAGCTCATGATAGGAATGCGTTAATCTAAAAGACATTGTATATGTTCCGCGCGTTTAGATTAACAGATCTGTGTGGCGAGCGGCTACCTATGAGCCAACGCTAAATATACACCTGTTCAGTGCATACTTTTTTTTAATTACGCAGAACAGTACCTTACCACTGGCGCTACATAGCGGGTCAAGTATAGCGGTTATATATATGGGACTTCAGTGTAAGACGGTGTATCGCGAGTGTGTTGTGGGCTTTGTGCTTTGCTGTGGTTGTGTTATTGGCATGTATGTGCGTTCGTGTCATGTTAGCCTGTATGTTCTATGTTCAGCGTGATGTAATTAAATGCCTGCTAATTGTAGCATCGTCGAAAAACGCATTGGTTGTTCTTTTTTCTTTTTTTTTGTCTCTGCTACTCCCTCTGGGAGTACTAGCACCCCGCTTGGTGGGGTAGTAGAGCCCTCTTCAAAAGAGTGTTCGAATCCCCTTCGGAGGCGTCGTACTACTCTGTTTTGGCGAGAGTACCGGTACCCTGCAATGGGGTTGATCTACTCTGAAAAAAGGAGTTAAATTTGGGACACGAAAGTACTCCCCCAAAGTGAGTGCCCAGCACTCCCTTTGTTTTTAGAGTGTACTTTGGCGGAATACGAGTCCAATTAGTTCTTGGAAGTTAACTCGGCGTACATCCCCACGTACCAAACCATCCTAGACTTTAAGAGGCGTTTAAACGAGCACCTGATACAAAACTAAATTTTTCAATTGTAAATAGCACATTTTAACGCTTGGCTTATCTGTGCAAAAGAATGCGAAGTCATCTGCATCAGCCAATACTTTCACTTCATTACCTAATACGCCGAAACCATGGCTACGATTTGCTCGCATTATGCTCGAGCATAATGGTTCGAAGTAAAGTCGAAACTGCAGTGGAGAGAATAGGCATCCTTGCTTTACAAACGAGCGAATAGAAAGAGGTTTTGAGAGATGACCATTGATAATTAGGTCAGTCGAACACTCACTATAACAAAGTCTAACGCCCTTAAGCAAGGCAGAGCCAATATTGCTATGCTTTAGAAGAGAAAACAGGAACGAATGACTGATGCGATTAAAGGCTTTTGCGAGGTCTACCTGTGGAATTTCGAGATGCTCTTGCGAACTGTGGCAGTACTGGAGGATTGTACGAGCGATGTGTATACTGGATTGTATGGAGCATCCTCGCATTCCACACGCCCGATGAGAACCAATCCAGATCGACATCACAAATTGTAACCTATTTGATAACACTTCAGCAAAAACTTTGTAGTCACCGTTTAAGAGTGCTATTGGTCTATAGCCCTCAAATGAACGAAATATTTCTCTTCCAGTACTTTTCGAAATTAAAACTATGTGGCTTTTGCAAAAAGACCGCGGGAGCATTTCCATGTCATAACTCATCTTACAGCTATCCAGTAGAACGGGACACAGGGTTGTTTTGGAAGCTTTGTAAAATTTTGCCGGAATTTCACCAGGACCAGATGTTTTCGACAAGGGTAGTTGATCAATGGCCAGCTCAATTTCCTGCAGTGTGATCGGGCTACTGAGAGCTGTACAATCTCCTTGCAAAGTGCTTAGATGAGAAACGAAACTTGTTTTGATCACGGCATCATGGCTGTAAGAAAGCGCATTAAACAAACCTTCATTGTACTTTTCAAGCTGCATAATAATTCCGGTTGTATCTGCTACAAGGACAGCATTAGAGTACTTATCCTGAATCACCTTAGACAATGCATGTCATCCTTCATCAAATAAAGCTTGACGCGTCGGTTGCTCAGAGTTCAATGTTCTGATGTTCCGTGATCGAATACGTGCACCTCTGTAGCGAACAGCGTCATACTTTTAAAGCTGACATTTAATATCTGAACTGTCACTGACACATGTGCTTGGCACTTCGCATTCTATCTCATAAATGTTGCAGAGGCTTTTAAAGAGTGTCTTTTCCTCATTTTCCCAGTAGTATGATTTAACAGATCCGATCTCTATGGATTTAGCGAACCTTTTGCTTCAAAATCTCCCGAGCAGCGAATACAGTAATACATCGTTAACTCGAACTCGCACATCTCGAAAAATGGCCTAAGTCGAAATGTTCCCCAGCACCGAACCTTTTCCTATACGTCCCATGTAATTGTTTCCCTTTATCTCGAAAGATTTTTGGGCCAGATTGTGGATATCTCGAAATCTTGACTGGGAGTGAAACGAAAATTCCGCCGCCGGGCCATTTCACGAGATTCGCGCGATGCAGCCACGCCTGAAGTCCGCGCATTTCTTTTTCTTCTTATTTAATTAGCCGAACATTAGGCAGTTTTTCTCTGCTAAATAAAATGACAGCGCCGCAAAACCAGGCCGGTTAACGTCTCTTGTGTGTTATTTTTTTTTCTTTTAAACCTTCATGAGAAGAAAGATTAGAAACTGCTGCTGAAGAGCCGGTAAGTAGTAGTGATTTTTCTGAAAAGTTCTCGATTTTTGCCAGCGATTTGCGCAACT
This sequence comes from Hyalomma asiaticum, assembly GCA_013339685.2. Classification (NCBI taxonomy): domain Eukaryota; kingdom Metazoa; phylum Arthropoda; class Arachnida; order Ixodida; family Ixodidae; genus Hyalomma; species Hyalomma asiaticum. The sequence goes on from CM023488.1 coordinate 55,819,319, forward strand.
TTGCTTATCTCGAAAATCCGCTTATCTTAAAATTTTCCTTGGTTTTTACAACTTCGAGTTAACGAGGTATTACTGTATATGCAAACCCATAAAAAAAGTTGACACTGTAGTTCTGACACGATTAGTGAATTCCTAATTGCATAGGAGCTCTGAGTTTAAGTTCCAAAGTTCCCACAGAGGTCGAAAGTGAGTTTTACGGTTCATACCAATTTTCAAAAGAAGCATACAGTGATCCAGAAACGAAACTGGCTCAGTGCTGCAGGAAAGTCCACAAAAGAGGAGTGAGGAAAACATGTATATTCGATCAAGCCGAGCAGAGGCGCGCCCTTGGAGTCGAGTATACGAAGTTGCCTGACCCGATGCGCCAGTGTCAACGAGGCCTGCATTATCTATGATACAAGATAATATTTCACCACTTCTGTCTCTTTGGCTTTTAGATCTCCAGTGGTCATTATGTCCACATGCGCAGTTGAAGTCTCCCATTAGTACAGTGCCAGTTAGGTATGACACTATTTCAAAGAAAACTGTGAGCGCTTTGAAACCTCTTTAAATGAATGTAGGTTGGTAATTCTCCATGGTTCACCATGCAGTACAAAATCGCAACACGCATATCTGCACTCACTCTCAACCTAATAGCTGATTGCTGAACAATGCAGGGTCTTTCTTAGAAACAACATGGTCATCCACGCGTAAACAGGTTAGTCAGCGGTGTGACCTGCCGTCAGACTTCACCGTTTGCAGCGGGACACACAAGACGGACACGCTTTTTATGCGCAGTTGAGCCTCACACCTTTACCACACAGAAGAAACAAGCCGCCGATGATGCATTACATTCCAATAATGGCGACAGCAGCTAGTTTATTACACAATCCATATATAATACTGAAAAAATATGAATAGACCTACGGGCAGAGACTATCGGCTGTTTGTCCCGAGCTTGGTAGCTTTTTCTTGGTCTTATGAATAGTCGACACATATGAAGACGCGTTTTATGTAGACTATAATGCCGCTCCATAATTGAACGTGTACTTCGAGAAGTACTTAGCAGTTTTCTTACTCAAACGACGATATCTTAGTAAAGCGGCAGTGTCAGTGTCTGACATACATGCAGGTTCATCGAAAGCTCGCAACTGATTGCCGCTTCGCAAAAAGCAAGCGTAGTGAGGTGGGTAACATTTCATCTTCTTTGTTCAGTAACCCATACAGATCGATTTGTGTCATTGCATCTGAGTCGGAGAAGAGTGTGGTAGCCATTTTTCGTGACATGCTCAAAGCACGTCAATTGGATGCTCCCTTACTGAGCAGCAATTTTGATTCGGTGAAGTTGCGTATCTTTAAGACTTGGAGCGCCGTTCGCATGTAGACCGAATCGGCCGGTGTGCTATGTCTAAGCTTCACTGGGAACATGCTAGGACAGACCTATCGGGACTCGTCGGTTTGCGAAAGCTAAATTTATTGCCGATTAGCTGAAGAACCTTTCTCACATGATTACCTTTGGCGCATTTGGTGCGTTGTGATAACGATATTATCTTATCAATTAAAAGAAAGAAGTGGACCTGGGCAGGACATGCCATGAGTAGAAAAGATAACAGATGGACTGTAAGAGCGACGGAATGGACACCAAGAGAGGGAAAACGCAACAGAGGCAGGCAAAAAGTTAGATGGAGCGATGAAATTAAAAAGTTTGCGGGCATAAAGTGGAACCAACTCGCTGAGGATAGGGTGGAGTGGAAATCGTTGGGAGAGGCCTTCGTCCTGCAGTGGACCTAAACAGGCTGATGATGATGATGATGATGATGATGATGATAACGATCGGTGGCTTCTTTTTTTTTCTTTTTTCTGCGTGAGTTGGGACGCATTGAGAGCGTCAATAAATGAACATTACAACTGCGCGGCGATGTAAAATTTCACTGTTGTTTGCACCGACTTCTCCGAACAATTCACACTACAGCAAAACTCTCACCGGAATAGTTTAGACGTGACGTTGCGCGTCTAAGCTAAGCGCGGGGAAAATGCACAAATGCGAACATTCACAGCTGCTAGCGCTCAATGCGCGCGGAACCCGTACGCCGCTAATTGCTACATACAGTAGCTCGCAGCGATGAAGTGCGGACAAGCCATAAATATTTGAAGAGTTATCCCACTTAGGGAAATAAGCCAATACTGGCCCCAGCACAGAGCGTGCGCCTTTGAAACCAGTGCCAGCGTCTCTTGGGCTGCTTACAGTGTGTTTCACGCTCGTGCTAGCGCACAGCCTTCCAGTGCACAGCGCTCTCCAGCGAGCCTCTCAGTGGTACCAGTAATATTCCAGCTAAGCCAGCTTGTCACAGTACAATGCCAGCACACACCAGTGCAAGCCAGCACTGCCAGCTTCCCAGTGTGTACCGCCCAGTGAAATATCATCGTTCCCAGCGTGTTTCCAGTGCTCCCAGTACGGAAAACGTACTTACTATAAATGCACTGGGTGCGCTCTCTTTTGCAATAGGGAGGTCTCCACTGCAGAGATCGCTGCTTGTAAGGGGCTCTGGATCTCACTGTTTCTGCCCTTGTCGACCCAGAGGGCAATTCAGTGTGCATACAAGGCATGATGGAGACCGTCAATCTCGTCGAGGCTGGCCGGGAGAACTAGCATCGCAAGGTTAAAGAGAAGCGGGGATACGACCGACCTTTGAGGAGTTTGTGTGCTTCCTAGTGCATGTTCTTTGGATGTCATGCTGAGGACCGCTAGGGCGACTGTGCGGCGCGATAGGAAGTATGACGTAATTGTAGCTATGTTCGCCCATGTTGAGATTGTTCACTCGGCTCAGTGCTGCTGCATGTGCTACATTGTGGAATGCCTTTTCCACACCCAGGCGGAGGATGGTCTGTGTGCCTCTGGTTCGGTCGTTGATGATCTGGTTGCAGCGGGGGAGCATTGCGTCTTGGTTGGAGGGGCGTGACCGGGAGTCGATCATAGTTGACGGGTAGACTCTGGTGTCCTTGAGGTGTCTTTTGTTACGGGTGAAGAACGCACGCGGTCCATCACCTTGACAACGCAGGATGTGAGCGAAATGGGCCGCAAGTGATAGAGGCTGGACAGCTTTCTTGGCTTCGGTATTGAAACCGTTTAAGTAGGTAACTTCGGCTTCGGTATTAGTCGGTAGGCTTCGGTATTAGTCGTTTAAGTAGGTAACTGTGCTGTGGCGTCGTGTCTCTCAAACATTGATGCAGGCTCTCGTGGCGTTTTCTGACATCACATAAATTTGTTTTCCTTAAGGGAATACTTAGAAACTTAGAAACGGTCTGATGTCCTGCGACGCTGGGTTGATCCACGAACTGGATTTGGCTAGGATTCAGCATCGTCAGTACACGTGTCATGCTCTTCCGGGATTCTAGTAGTGGCAGCTCTTGTCTCTTGCTCTTGATGTGCGAGGGAATGGGGCTGGTGCCAGGAAGTTCGTCAGAGAGCCGGCATTCACGTTTGTCAGTGCCGACACTTCTCGTCCTTAGGCGCCTTCCCCGCACGACGGTGATCCTGGCTGCCCTTCCGAGCGGTGTCTTAGCTGACCTTCACGACGTTCACACAGTTCCCTTGCCTCCGTTTTGACGTTGCTTAGGCGGGCGCCCCTGGCAGTCAGTATCACTGCGGGTCTACAGCTGTCGCCTGCCCCACAGTTCTTGCGCCATAAGTGCTTTCCTGTTGAATGTCGGCGGAGAAGTGCACATGCGGTACAAAAAGGTCGCGACACATTATCGTCGAATAGTGAAAGTGGTTGAAAACCACGAAGCATGAAGCCTGGTGTCTTACCGTTTGGGAGTGGGATGCGTCGACAACGCAGTAACTAACAAACCAGGCACCTTTCTAGGGGCCAACGCACTTTTTTTTTACGCAACCTTTCGTTTACCGTTGGATTGGAGATGATATAGAGGGGATCGTTGGTGTAGGATGCCGTTATCTTCCATGAATTGGCGCAACTGAAATAGAGGAAGTTTATGTATAGCGTTGTCGTTCTCAAACAAGCAACAATATTTTTAAATAAGCCTTCATGAGGGCTTAAGCGATAGCTTGCTGCAAGTGTCACCCGATTCTCTGTGGTGCGGTATAAAAAGAGATTTTCTGCATGAAAACAGGCTAATTTAAATTAACGTAGTGCTTTGAGATATTGAATTTATTATAACATCACCACATGATGTAACGATACTTAGTGTTCATTACCATATGCTACCACATTTGTTTTGTTTCTTCAACTACATTTGACTAGGCAGACTAGAGATTTGAGCGAATCAGCAAGCTGCTGCGTTAATGGATTCCTCTCAGAAAGTGGCACCACTCGGTAAGTGCACTGACCTAAGCTCGCGGTCTTGCTCACGTCTACGGGTTGCATCGAACATTCCATCGAAGCTGATGACTGCGTGTGTTTGAAAAGAGGCGGAATCAATTTGGCACAAAGGATGCATGTATTTTAAGATATTTCATCTAGCAATTCTCGGTTCATGAACGAAGAGATTTCACAAGGCATTTCCCAATTTGAAGCTATACGAGAACTTAACCTTTCACTAATGAAGTCAATGGCATGATTTTCTTGTCGGCAGTAATAATCGAATGTAATCTGACATTTGATAAACGAACTCTCAAACAGAAATATTCTTGACTCATGAACTTTTGCCTGGGGAGCGACGTAACGCGCACACTTTTCCTTTCCCTACAGTGAAATGTACACACACACACTTCTACAGTGAACATTGTATGCAACACGCTGAGGAGAGGTGTTTCTTTCGCCTGTTGCTATAGTATATATTAATAGGAGGACGAACCTTTTAAGGAGACATTCCTCTAGCTAGCCGTCTATTTAAGTGCTGGCCCTCATAGGCGAAGATTTCTTGTTGTATATTTATCAGAGGAACACTGCCTGTAAGTATTTTGTCTACAACACTCGCCTCTTTAGCCGACAATAGACATTAGGTGACTTTGGACACTTCAGGTAACTTTGGGAGATTAATAACATGTAAATCTTCCGGGCGTTACATTACTTCACTTTGTTCTGTCAGTGTTTAATTGCCCTATGAAAGGACACAGATATACTTTTCGGAAGACTAGTACTAAAAGCGGACCGCATCAAGAAAGGCGCTAAGTCTATTCGCTAAGGAACAGCAACATTGGCACTCGTAAAGATCTATGCTTTTTTATTTATTTCTGTGCCATTGCATCAGATTTACTTACGAAGGGTAGAAAATTTAATACTAAATACTGGTGTTTTAAGTCACGGAACCACGATATAATTACGAGGCACGCTGTAGTATTGGGCTGAGGAAAATTGACTTAACTTGCACGGGTATGGCGCTGTGCATGAACCTGCCGTATTTTCACCTCCATCGATAATATGGCCGTCATTCCCGGGAGCTGATACCACGTTTTTCTGGTCACGACAACCGGTGTACCACCGCGGAATTCTCGGACCGCGTTACGGCCGGCACATTTTGTGCTTATGCAGTGTCTTCGGTGACCACAGACGGACGAAAATGGATTGAAATTCTTCAAAAAGACCCTCGCTTCGATTGAGTGCCACAAAGAGCAAACTAGGTGTCGCCAGCGCAAAGCGGCGGCGCAGAAGGCATCGGGAGCCGCGCGATCCGAGTATCGCATTTCATCCGCTGAGCACTCTACATACTTCATCAGTTGTCTGGTTATCATGGCGGAGCCTTAATTTTCTTATTGCAAGGTGAGCTTCGTAAGTGTAAGGCGATGGCATGTTACAAAAAGTTGGAGGACGCTTTAGCTTCGCCGTTAAGGGTGAAGGCGTCATTGCGTCCCGTTCGCGTCGCCTCCCCGTAACTGAATTACGTTTTCTCCTACCTACCAATTATACTCCGAGCTACCCTATCGTGGGCATAGGTGTTAAGTCGTAGTCATGCGAATTACCTGACGTATTTTACTTTGCGACATTGAATTCAGTTCTTCTGTTCACAAATACACCTGTACCACGGATGATAGCTTGGGTGGTCATTTGATTCGGGAGTAGTGGTAGACAACTTTATTTCGGAAAACCGCCAGTTTTCTACGAGACACATGGTGGTAGCTTGATATGAATATTTCCGCATAGGACAGAGGTATCACTGCCCCGGCTGACGGGTGGCCAGCTCTGCCGGCGCAAAATGTACCAGCAGAACCGCTGCACCGACCGCCGAAAGTTACTTCGGAACGGCACAGTGGCGATAGTCATGACAAAGAAGTCGTAGCCATGGTAAAGGCTCTCATGAATACCCTTCGAGTGCTTCTCAGTAGCATCCACACGCCAGCTGCTCGTAGTGCACTCCAAATATTAGACGCGTTGAACCCGGTGCTGTCAAGCCTGGAGAACTACTATGGCTCCCCCTCTGCAGCCCTTCCGTAAAGCAGTCAAAGAAGCTTCGATCTTCCAATGGAATGCCCGAGGCCTCAGACCCCGCATTTCGGATATTCGACCATTCATATTTAGGCATCGGTTTCCGATTCTCGTTATTTGCGAACCACGACTTCACAGTACAATACGGTTATCCGGTTATGAATCTTTCAGGTCTGTTACCTTCAACGACTGCAGCAAAGTCATCATTTATGTAAGGTGCGACCTTACCTACATAGAACATGCTGTAACACCGGACGATAAAAACCAGTACGTGTGCTTGACAGTGAAGAGAAAGGACCTGACGTTCACGCTTATAGGCGTATATATTTCACCTTCCAGCCGTTTAGACACTGTGAGACTTGGTGCACTTCTATCAGCGACACCTGGGCCGTGGATTATGACTGGCGATTTCAACGCTCATCACCCATCATGGGGAAGCCAGAAGATGGATCGTCGAGGAAGACGACTCTTTTCATTCGCGTCGGACTATCAACTGCGCTGTGTAAACGACGGCAGCCCTACGTTTCTTCGGGGACTGACGTATAGCAGCTGCCTCGACCTGACGTTTGTGTCACAAAGCCTGATTCACAAGGTGCAGTGGTTTCCTGATATCGAAACCCATGGCAGTGACCACATTCCCACTTACATAACAGTCAACGGCCTAGGCACGTCGCACATGACCGTTTCTCGACGCATCGACTGGACGCAGTACAGGTCACTAACAGAGCAAGGTTGCGAAGCAAATGAAGAGGCCACTCTTGACAATCTGGAAGACGTCATCAGAAACGCAGCTCGAGACGCTGCCTACGATTTTTCACCGACGAAAAAATTTTGCGAACACGAAGTGGAATTGGAGCGTCTCCGAGCAATCCGCCGTCGAGCTGAACGGCGGTATCGGCGTACCAAATCAATTCACGATTTAAGGGAAGCGAGACGTGTACAAAAGAAAATTAAGCGTCGTATAAACACTCTCCAGTCTCTCCGATGGAAAACGTTTTGTGAGTCGCTTGACCCACACAAGCCTATATCTCAGATATGGCGAGTCGTCCGCGGCCTGTGCACACCACCGCAACAGCGTCACACGTTTAAATGCCTTGCTCTCCATCAAGGGCGTCGTGAAATTGAGGTGGCAGAAGATTTCTGCGCGAGGATTGCCAGTCAAGGGTCCTCTTTCACCTCAAGTAGCCAAAGGAGCACGCCAATCTCAAGAGACCCCAGGATGGACAATCTGTTCTCTTTGCAGGAGCTTGAAGCCGCGTTGGCTGCATGCAAGCGTTCATCATCACCTGGACCTGATGGCATAAGCTACATGAAGATCAGCAACCTCGGTCAGACAGGTCGGTCAGACAGGACGTGCCCTTCTGGCCATATACAATGACTCGTGGCGCGGTGGACTGATTCCTCCTTCGTGGAAGTCCAGTCGCCTTGTCCCTCTGCTCAAAACAGGTAAATCTCCTCTTGACTTGGCCTCCTATCGCCCCATTGCGCTGGCTAGCTGCTTAGGAAAGGTGATGGAGAGGATGGTGCTGACTCGCCTTGAGTGGTATCTGGAGCACTATGACATATACCCAGATGCTATGGCTGGTTTTCGGCGCGGACGGTCTTCTATTGACAACGTTGTAGACCTTATCTCATCTGTACAGCAGGACAAAAGCCTTAAGAGATTATCCGCAGCAATATTTTTGGACGTAAAAGGCGCATACGACAATGTATTGCATGGAGCCATACTGGATGTTCTGGGCAATGTTGGACTAGGTGGCCGCGTCTACACATGGATCTACAGCTATTTAAAGGACAGAACCTTCTTCGTACAAACAGAGGATGGTACCACAACGCACCATTGTACCGGTCGCGGCGTGCCACAGGGCGGAGTCCTGAGCCCCACACTTTTCAACCTAGCACTCCTCGGCCTCGTCGACGCACTTCCACGGTCTGTCCATCTTTCTATATATGCAGACGACATTTGCATCTGGGCGTCTGGGGTGACACGTATGCACGTACGGGCCCGGCTACAGAGAGCGACCACAATAACCTCGAATTACCCTCATGAAAGGGGGCTCGAACTGTCATCCGAGAAGTGCTCGTTAGTTGCTTTCACACGCAAGGAAATGGGGCACTACGTAATTAGAATTAACGGACAGGCTGTCAAGTGTGAGAAGACCCACCGATTCCTGGGAGTAATAATCGACCGCGACCTGTCTTGGAGCCCTCACATCTCCTATAAGAAAAGGAAGCTAACCAATATCACCCATGTGCTCAGGTTCCTTGCGGGAAAATCGTGGGGTGCATCTGTACGAGCGATGCTCCAGCTTTACACAGCGTTGTTCCTTGGATGCATGCGCTATAGCCTACCAGTGCTGGGCGGAATACGTAAAACTAACGTGCGCGTTCTCCAGTCGCTTCAAGCCAAAGCTTTGAGAATATGTCTTGGACTGCCGAAATGTGCATCAACAGCAGCGACTGTAGTCGTCGCACGTGATCACCCAATCATGACATACCTTCGTGTGGATGCCCTACGAGTACACATAAGGCATCTTGCTCGAATTCCATCGCACCACCTAGCGTCTCTTTCCGTTTCAAGGCCAGACTCCGAATTCAGCGCCATTATTGCTGCTCATCGTGCTGTCCTGCCATCGAGTTTCACGCCTCCAGCAAGGCCATCATTACCATTGTGGTGTCTTCATCCCCTCGAAGCGCTCCTGACCATTCCCGGAATCAAAAAGAAAAGCCACTTGTCATCTATAGCTTTACAACAAGCCACCCTAATGTTCCTGCATGAGAAACACAGAGGACGCCTTCACGTTTATACGGATGGGTCAGTTTCCTCTGTAAGCTCCACAGGAGCAGTGGTCATTCCAGCAAAATCCGTCACCATACGATTCAAGACGTCCCATTTTACAACTTCGACGGCTGCAGAACTCGCCGCCATTCATGCTGCGGTAGAGGTCATAATTGCAGAACCTTCCCATGCATGGTCAATATTCACCGACTCCAAAGCAGCTCTTCAGTCCCTTATATCACCATTTCGTCATGGACCTCACGAGCAATTAGTTGCTGACATAAGAATTCTTCATCACCATGCAGTCGAGCAAGGACACGACATCACGTACCAGTGGATACCGGGTCACTGTGGGATCAGCGGCAATGACCTCGCTGATGAATGCGCCCGATCTGCCCACGATGATGACCACTGTAGAGGAATACCGTACTCCAGGACCGACGCATCCGCAAGGCTTCAATCCCTAGCACGTGAACTTACACGTGCACAGTGGAATTCATCAGAATTCACCAATGCTCGTGTCCACAGTTTGCACCCGGACCTTCAGTTCCACCTTCCGTCAGGAATACCTCGCGCTGAGGAGACGCTTTTGTGTCGCCTGTGGCTTGGGGTTGCCTTCACGAAGGCCTACTCATTTCTCATTGGAATGACGAACGACCCTAAGTGTGAGAACTGCGGCTGCGACGAAACGATACGTCATCTTCTTTGTGAGTGTCCCCGTTACAGTGGCCCTAGAAAAGAACTTACCGCTGCTCTAGACAGACTTGACAGCCGCCCTTTGTCCGAGCAACGAGTTTTGGGACACTGGCCAGGACCATCGTCAGCACGGAAAGCGCTGAACGCGCTGTTACGATTTTTAAGGACGAGCGGTCTAAAGGACAGACTCTAAGCAGTGTCGCGTTTCCTTTCTTTTTCAGTGCGTGTTTTTTTTTTTCTCTGTCCTTTTCTTTTCTCTTGTCGTGTCTCCTTTCTATTGTCTTTCATTCCCCTCACCCCACTTCCCCTGCACAGGGTAGCCAGCCGGTCTCAGCACTGGCTAACCTCCCTGTCTTTCCTCCCTCCTTTCTCCTCCTCCTCCTCCTCCTCCGCCGTGGACGCCTACGTCTGCGCCGATAGCTTCTTTCTGTTACAAACAAGCTCTTTAACACTGTCGCGTCAAATGTCCTACTGGAGCCCCAATATATCATATGAAGTGCATAATTGAGCCATAGCATGGGTAGATATGTATAAGATGGAGAAAGAATTACACCATCTCCCGCTAATGGGGCCATGTGGCAATGCGAAGCAGCACGGGGGTGCACACCGCATTTGCATCGGTTTGACGCTAGCACGCTGCTTGCGTCAGCGTTCCCTCGCGGGCGAGGGCGCGTTTTCGTTCCTTGCGAGCTTGTAAAGCTTCATCGAAGAAAGAGCGTTTCCATAGTCAACGCGCGCCGTTCGGAGAGGAGAGGAGGAATGTCGAGAGGAGAGGAGATGAGACAAGGAGAGGAGAGAGAGGAGGATGCGCATGAGCAGTGCGGGTGTGGACGCCACACGGCGGATGGGTGGAGGGAGGGACATAGCCCCGACCATAAGCTGCTTCGTATCTAAAAGTAAGTTTCGCCAGAAAGGCGGAGCAATGAATGCGATAGCAATGCATGATGTAAGACTAGCAGCTTTAGAGGCAATCGGATTTGTGGTGAACGTGGGCTTATTAAGTAACCATGCAGGTGTGCTTAGGCATGGCCGGAGTCGCACGAAAAGAATGAATGACAATGACATGCCACTTGCAGAAGAGTGGCACTGATGAAAAATAAAATGTGGTTGATCTCTCTGTTATAGGAATCTGTATAATACGAAAGTGAAACCTGTCTTCGGGAATTTGTGGAATCCATAAGCGGCAATCTACCGAATCGAGGGACGGGAGATTGCTTGGGTACTGTGAACACGTGAACACGTTACATGTAGATATCAGCGGCACCTGGACACGGCACAGGGATTCTCAACAGCTGTACACGAGGGAAAGTTCTCGAAAGACTCACATTGTTCCGTAAACACTGAATTGCACGCGCTAGAGCCCTGCGCAAGCCTGCCATAAGCGACGATCGTCCGCAAATGGTGAAGCCTTGAAAGATAAACCGAACGGGCTGTCAGCGGATCGCTTTGTGGAAACAGCCCACTGCAACGAAAGGCCAACCATTTGCTTGTCTGCGGCAGTCTTCGCGGTCTTTGAGCAGTGCGTGTCGCAACTCAACACACCTGGTCACGCAAGACAAATTTTGTAGCGGCCGCGTTCGTACTTTGCCCCTGGAACGCGCCGTCGCGACGCCGCTGCGGCCCTAACTTCCTTCGGTAGCGTGCCCTACCCTTCGGTAGTATGTCCCGGTTGAAGGTGGGTCGGAGCCCGCCTGGGAGGAACTTTTTCAGTGTAAATGCAAGTTCATTTTAGGGGCGAAGCTCCTTAAGGCGTGGGTCGTGCGTCCCCGATGTATGTAGTAGTAGTAGGTAGCTCCCGGCGCGTGCCTGCCGGGAGGCACGCACGTGCCGAGGGCGAGCGCGTGGCTCCCGGCACGCCCTCGCCCGCGAGAGACAACGTTGGCGCAGGCAGCGTCTCCTAGCGAGTTTCTTGATTGAGAAATACCGACTGCTCGCGTTGGAGAAGCGTTCACCGGCAACCCATATATATATATATATATATATATATATATATATATATATATATATATATATATATATATATATATATATATATATTTAGAAGGAAACTTCAGTGGGTCCGGCACGTATAAGAAAAGAAGCGGGTACACGCACGAAAAAGCAATACCTTTATGCCCAACGTTTCGGCCGTGGCACGGCCTTCGTCAGAGAAGGCCGTGCCACGGCCGAAACGTTGGGCATAAAGGTATTGCTTTTTCGTGCGTGTACCCGCTTCTTTTCCTATATATATATATATATATATATATATATATATATATATATATATATATATATATATATATATATATATATATATATATATAGGCACTGCATCTTGACTTGCAATGAAGTGCCGGTGGGAGATTTCACTTGTGCATTGGGCATAGTTGAACCGTGAGGATTCGTAGCATGCGCGAGATGCTATAAAACTAGATGGCGGTACTTGTAGTTGATGATGAAAGATGCGAGATGTTATAATAGTTTGATGACATTTACTCAAGTGTTTCACTTTTAATTGTGGGGCGAATTGCACGGAAGAGTTTCACGGTTTAAGGCCGATTCACACGCGAGGGCAATATCCCGCTTCTCCGCGGACCGAATAGTCACGTGATCAGTTGCATCCAGTGCAGCTGCGGAGACGTCGCATGCACACAGCCGGAGCACGGCTCGCGGAATCCTCGGGCATACTCTCGACTCCAACGCTTATGCAACGCTCGTCTCGGTTCCAGCCGGGAAAACCACTCGCCTGTTCCACTGTCGCCCAACAAAACACATTCCGTCGTTGTCGCAAAACAACAACACGCGACTTTAAGCCGGCAGCCTGCTTCCTAGCCACGCCAATCGGACCAATGTTGACAGACTTGACGCTGAATCCTCTCGATCGAGAGCAGACGACCGTCAAACGGGCGGATGGAAATAGCGGCGACACATTTCCATCCGTGCCGCGAGCGGAGGAGACCGGACGAAGCGAGGGCGGCGAGTTTCCATGACGCGCGCGTCACGTGATGCGCCGTCCGCTGCGAAAATTCCTCCTCCGTTCCCTCGTGTGAATCCACCTTTACCGATGATTCCTTCCGGAGCTTCGCCCCACTCATCATCATTCACCCCGTGAATATGCTGTGATTTTTGAAAAGGTTCACTTCCGTTACAGGAAGTACGTCACTGATTTCTTGGTAGACCATGGCATAAAACACTTTCGTGTTAAAACGGCGCCCGTGGGCAGGCCTCACGGGGGATTTATGTTCCATGTTGGTGCTATACGGTCGGCATTGCGTTTGTACCACGCTGTGGAAATTGGGCCGAGGAAAAAGCGTTCACTAAGATAGCGTGCGTAGGGCTAGAACACGAGAAGCGGCGTCGGCTCGCTGTCGACCTCGTATGGACGCGATGTGGGCTACAGTAGATCACACTCCACGCAACTGTGGACGCGCAGCCCGAAGCACATTTGTTAGCGGTTGCTGCGGGCGCGGGCTCGAATGTGCTGTGAATGACAGTGCTGCAATTATGACACGAGAAGCGATTTGCGAAAGATTTGCGAAAAAAAAGCTGCTTCTTCGCTTGTGAACAGATTGCATATTTCGTACTCCAAAATTTGTGATTGCGGGCCTTTGAGCTAATTAGGAAAGCAGTGGGGTATTTTCTAACCATATTAAATAATATTTTACAAAAAAAGTTGAGTGTGAGCTGATGAGCATTTATTACAATTCGCTGAGAAAAAGATTTATGAAATACAGCACGCATGGCGGATGGACCGATATAACTAATTCACAAAGTCACCAATTAAAACCGATATTAGTGAATGTCGAAGAATAATAATGTCTGTATTCTGATGTTGCAAGTTGTTTTCATTGCTTTATCGAGTATTGTTATATTTTAAAAATGCGCGGGAATGTAAGTATTTTGCCAAAAAGGTCGAAGAGTGAAAATAATTTTTCATTGAAAGAGGCTGCATAGAACGCTTGTTCCAGTCTCTGCTATTTTTCAAGTTTTTCTTTGGCGTTTGCTGGAGACGCCGTTCCCGCGCCTACGGAAATGGACGTCGACTCACCTGGGTCTCCGCCCACTCCCTCCACGTCGTCTGCAACTGGTGCGAGAAAGCGTTCCGGCCAGCCGAGTGATGCCGACAGCAAGGACACGATCATATATGGTTCCGCGAGTGAGGAGAGCTCGTATGACAGCGATTTTGTGCCCGTCACAAGGCGTAAAGCAAAACGAAGACTACTCGTGGCATCTTCTTCAAGTAAGAAGCTCGAGCCCCCGGTTCACACAATTTTATTCGTGCCGCTGACCGCTACTGATAGCCTGAACCGGCTGAATCATCAGGCTACATCTGTGTCTCTTGAGGCTCTGGCCCCGGATCAGATCTCAGATGTGAGGATAAACACTTGCAAGAATGTTCTCGCTATAGACGTCAAGCAACGCAGTGCTCTGGATGTACTCAGCAACGTCACGTTGTTGGGGAACATCAACGTACGTTCTTACATACTAGACGGGAAGGACTCCACGGCAGGTGTTATATACGATGTCGACGCTTCCATCAGTGAAAACGACTTTCCGATTTTGATCAAGCCGGTGACGGAGGGACTCGTCATATTGCAAGCCCGTCGTCTTGGTAATTCCCGCTGTGTGAAGCTCATCTTCAAAGGGGAGACTTTGCCATCTCACGTCAAAGTCGGTCATTTCCGGCACGCAGTGCGGCCCTTTGTGCCAAGACCGCTCCAGTGCCGGAATTGCTTTAAGATGGGTCACGTTAGTGCTGTGTGCACGAACTCCGCCATGTGCTCGCGATGCTCAGAGTCGCACCGTACGGATGCCTGCCAAGCAGAACATCGTAAATGCGGCAACTGTGATGGCCCACACGATGCATCTTCAAAGGAATGCCCATATATGAAGAAGGAGATGCAAGTTTTGAGGCAGATGGTCAGAGATGGTTCGACCCACAGGGAGGCTGCTGCCAAGGTACGACGTCCGCGTTCTCGTCGCCGCAGGTGTTCTAAATCTACGGCCAAGCCCACGGATGCGCCTCTTCCACAATCTAGCAACCCACCACTGCAAGCCTCTGGGAGTACCAGCAACACGCACCCTAAGAAGGACAGAGGTATCACTGCCCCGTCTGACGGGTGGCCAGCTCTGCCGGCGCAAAATGTACCAGCAGAACCGCTGCACCGACCGCCGAAAGTTACTTCGGAACCGCACAGTCGCGATAGTCATGACAAAGAAGTCGTAGCCATGGTAAAGGCTCTCATGAATACCCTTCGAGTGCTTCTCAGTAGCATCCACACGCCAGCTGCTCGTAGTGCACTCCAAATATTAGACGCGTTGAACCCGGTGCTGTCAAGCTTGGAGAACGACTATGGCTCCCCCTCTGCAGCCCTTCCGTAAAGCAGTCAAAGAAGCTTCGATCTTCCAGTGGAATGCCCGAGGCCTCAGACCCCGCATTTCGGATATTCGACCATTCATTTTAGGCATCAGTTTCCGATTCTCGTTATTTGCGAACCACGACTTCACAGTACAATACGGTTATCCGGTTATGAAGCTTTCAGGTCTGTTACCTTCAACGACTGCAGCAAAGTCATCATTTATGTAAGGTGTGACCTTACCTACATAGAACATGCTGTAACACCGGACGATAAAAACCAGTACGTGTGCTTGACAGTGAAGAGAAAGGACCTGACGTTCACGCTTATAGGAGTATATATTTCCCCTTCCAGCCGTTTAGACACTGTGAGACTTGGTGCACTTCTATCAGCGACACCTGGGCCGTGGATTATGACTGGCGATTTCAACGCTCATCACCCATCATGGGGAAGCCAGAAGATGGATCGTCGAGGAAGATGACTCTTTTTATTCGCGTCGGACTATCAACTGCGCTGTGTAAACGACGGCAGCCCTACGTTTCTTCGGGGACTGACGTATAGCAGCTGCCTCGACCTGACGTTTGTGTCACGAAGCCTGATTCACAAGGTGCAGTGGTTTCCTGATATCGAAACCCATGGCAGTGACCACATTCCCACTTACATAACAGTCAACGGCCTAGGCACGTCGCACATGACCGTTTCTCGACGCATCGACTGGACGCAGTACAGGTCACTAACAGAGCAAGGTTGCGAAGCAAATGAAGAGGCCACTCTTGACAATCTGGAAGACGTCATCAGAAACGCAGCTCGAGACGCTGCCTACGATTTTTCACCGACGAAAAAATTTTGCGAACACGAAGTGGAATTGGAGCGTCTCCGAGCAATCCGCCGTCGAGCTGAACGGCGGTATCGGCGTACCAAATCAATTCACGATTTAAGGGAAGCGAGACGTGTACAAAAGAAAATTAAGCGTCGTATAAACACTCTCCAGTCTCTCCGATGGAAAACGTTTTGTGAGTCGCTTGACCCACACAAGCCCATATCTCAGATATGGCGAGTCGTCCGCGGCCTGTGCACACCACCAGCAACAGCGTCACACGTTTAAGTGCCTTGCTCTCCATCAAGGGCGTCGTGAAATTGAGGTGGCAGAAGATTTCTGCGCGAGGATTGCCAGTCAAGGGTCCTCTTTCACCTCAAGTAGCCAAAGGAGCACGCCAATCTCAAGAGACCCCAGGATGGACAATCTGTTCTCTTTGCAGGAGCTTGAAGCCGCGTTGGCTGCATGCAAGCGTTCATCATCACCTGGACATGATGGCATAAGCTACATGAAGATCAGCAACCTCGGTCAGACAGGTGGACGTGCCCTTCTGGCCATATACAATGACTCGTGGCGCGGTGGACTGATTCCTCCTTCGTGGAAGTCCAGTCGCCTTGTCCCTCTGCTCAAAACAGGTAAATCTCCTCTTGACTTGGCCTCCTATCGCCCCATTGCGCTGGCTAGCTGCTTAGGAAAGGTGATGGAGAGGATGGTGCTGACTCGCCTTGAGTGGTATCTGGAGCACTATGACATATACCCTGATGCTATGGCTGGTTTTCGGCGCGGACGGTCTTCTATTGACAACGTTGTAGACCTTATCTCATCTGTACAGCAGGAAAAAAGCCTAAGAGATTATCCGCAGCAATATTTTTGGACGTAAAAGGCGCATACGACAATGTATTGCATGGAGCCATACTGGATGTTCTGGGCAATGTTGGACTAGGTGGCCGCGTCTACACATGGATCTACAGCTATTTAAAGGACAGAACCTTCTTCGTACAAACAGAGGATGGTACCACAACGCACCATTGTACCGGTCGCGGCATGCCACAGGGCGGAGTCCTG
This sequence comes from Hyalomma asiaticum, assembly GCA_013339685.2. Lineage (NCBI taxonomy): Eukaryota > Metazoa > Arthropoda > Arachnida > Ixodida > Ixodidae > Hyalomma > Hyalomma asiaticum. The sequence goes on from CM023488.1 coordinate 55,836,374, forward strand.
AGCCCCACACTTTTCAACCTAGCACTCCTCGGCCTCGTCGACGCACTTCCACGGTCTGTCCATCTTTCTACATAGGCAGACGACATTTGCATCTGGGCGTCTGGGGTGACACGTATGCACGTACGGGCCCGGCTACAGAGAGCGACCACAATAACCTCGAATTACCTTCATGAAAGGGGGCTCGAACTGTCATCCGAGAAGTGCTCGTTAGTTGCTTTCACACGCAAGGAAATGGGGCACTACGTAATTAGAATTAACGGACAGGCTGTCAAGTGTGAGAAGACCCACCGATTCCTGGGAGTAATAATCGACCGCGACCTGTCTTGGAGCCCTCACATCTCCTATATGAAAAGGAAGCTAACCAATATCACCCATGTGCTCAGGTTCCTTGCGGGAAAATCGTGGGGTGCATCTGTACGAGCGATGCTCCAGCTTTACACAGCGTTGTTCCTTGGATGCATGCGCTATAGCCTACCAGTGCTGGGCGGAATACGTAAAACTAACGTGCGCGTTCTCCAGTCGCTTCAAGCCCAAGCTTTGAGAATATGTCTTGGACTGCCGAAATGTGCATCAACAGCAGCGACTGTAGTCGTCGCACGTGATCACCCAATCATGACATACCTTCGTGTGGATGCCCTACGAGTACACATAAGGCATCTTGCTCGAATTCCATCGCACCACCTAGCGTCTCTTTCCGTTTCAAGGCCAGACTCCGAATTCAGCGCCATTATTGCTGCTCATCGTGCTGTCCTGCCATCGAGTTTCACGCCTCCAGCAAGGCCATCATTACCATTGTGGTGTCTTCATCCCCTCGAAGCGCTCCTGACCATTCCCGGAATCAAAAAGAAAAGCCACTTGTCATCTATAGCTTTACAACAAGCCACCCTAATGTTCCTGCATGAGAAACACAGAGGACGCCTTCACGTTTACTACGGATGGGTCAGTTTCCTCTGTAAGCTCCACAGGAGCAGTGGTCATTCCAGCAAAATCCGTCACCATACGATTCAAGACGTCCCATTTTACAACTTCGACGGCTGCAGAACTCGCCGCCATTCATGCTGCGGTAGAGGTCATAATTGCAGAACCTTCCCATGCATGGTCAATATTCACCGACTCCAAAGCAGCTCTTCAGTCCCTTATATCACCATTTCGTCATGGACCTCACGAGCAATTAGTTGCTGACATAAGAATTCTTCATCACCATGCAGTCGAGCAAGGACACGACATCACGTACCAGTGGATACCGGGTCACTGTGGGATCAGCGGCAATGACCTCGCTGATGAATGCGCCCGATCTGCCCACGATGATAACCACTGTAGAGGAATACCGTTCTCCAGGACCGACGCATCCGCAAGGCTTCAATCCCTAGCACGTGAACTTACACGTGCACAGTGGAATTCATCAGAATTCACCAATGCTCGTGTCCACAGTTTGCACCCGGACCTTCAGTTCCACCTTCCGTCAGGAATGCCTCGCGCTGAGGAGACGCTTTTGTGTCGCCTGTGGCTTGGGGTTGCCTTCACGAAGGCCTACTCATTTCTCAACGAAGGCCTACTCATTTCTCATTGGAATGACGAACGACCCTAAGTGTGAGAACTGCGGCTGAGACGAAACGATACGTCATCTTCTTTGTGAGTGTCCCCGTTACAGTGGCCCTAGGAAAGAACTTACCGCTGCTCTAGACAGACTTGACAGCCGCCCTTTGTCCGAGCAACGAGTTTTGGGACACTGGCCAGGACCATCGTCAGCACGGAAAGCGCTGAACGCGCTGTTACGATTTTTAAGGACGAGCGGTCTAAAGGACAGACTCTAAGCAGTGTCGCGTTTCCTTTCTTTTTCAGTGCGTGTTTTTTTTTCTCTATCCTTTTCTTTTTTCTTGTCGTGTCTCCTTTCTATTGTCTTTCATTCCCCTCACCCCACTTCCCCTGCACAGGGTAGCCAGCCGGTCTCAGCACTGGCTAACCTCCCTGTCTTTCCTCCCTCCTTTCTCCTCCTCCTCCTCCTTCATTGAAAGAAGGACATTTCAAATACTTTTGGACGGATCCCTTTGATTAAAGCCGTGGATTTTGTTTACCGCTCTGCTAAATAAAAAGAAGGGAAACGTGCGAATATTTAAGATCACAACAACTTAGAGTGCATCTAACGCGACCAACTTGGCCTTGCGGCAGCGCCACTGCAATTTCATTCAAAACCGGTCACAGGTTGTTGAAAAATAATTGTACCCGACATACGTGCAACGAATTCACCACGAAAGAACCTGCGCGCCGCCAGTTTTCATGATACGGCTACCCGTTGTTTTAAAAAACGGAAATTAGGCAATATGATCCGACACCCCGCTTCTACGGGTGCGCGCGACCGCCGCCACGGAGCCTTGTAACTTAAAAGGTGAAGATAGCAGGCGGGCGGAATGCAGAATTTAAGGTGATTAGAGGTCACTTTCCGGTTGTACAAACTTCTATTCGTTGTTTGCATTTGTGTTATTATCTATACAATTCATTCAAACGCCAAAAGCATAAAGGCTTTCTCTCGTTTCTTATGGATGGACTCTTTGAAATATTTTTAAGGATCAATAACTTGCCCACGCGCTTGCCCAAGTTCCTCCCGATGATGTTACGCTTGTTGCCCACTCTTTGTCATTGCAGAAATGGTTGACTGTTCAAGCCTCAGCTTGGCCTTGGTTTTATTCCTTAATCCTTGCTTTATCAAACTTACGCAAGGAGATGACGGAGCATCTGGTACGTTAGTGAACGCCCATTCCCATTGCTGTCCTTGAAAATCACGGAACAAAAGAACAAAAATAAACAAATAGTAGTTTTCATGTACCGTATTGAGTAAGATATTATGAGACAACGTTTTTTTTTTCTTGGAGTAGCAGCTGAGACTTCGAAACCTCCCTTTAGCAAGACTGTCGAGCACAGCACCAGTGATGGGGACAAAAAGAGCCTGAGACAAAAGGTCGTTTGATTGCTTCGGCCTCTGAGCCATGCTGCATTCATGAATGTCTACTAATTTTAACAATTCACTCTTTGCAAAGGAAGTACTTACTCCCTGCAGAATTAAAGGGGTGCAATGCATCTTTTGCTGTCTTGCTATGCCCTAGTATCCGTCTAACACATGGACCAGAAAAAAAAAAGAATTTTAAAACGTCACCGAACCAAGTACTTTACGCAAAGTTTGACCTGTAACTCATCAGCTCACTTAAACGAACTACATAGCACGTAAAGTAGGATATGCTTTTATTGCGCTCGCAACTGCGCTTCTTGGGAAAATTTACTCTGTCTGATTAAATGTTGTACAGTCTGTTTGTATTCACAGCTGCCTGGAATGTACGCATCATATGAATTCTTGTAATTCTTGTAATTTGAACGTGTAAAGTCTGCAGTGTTGGTTTTAATTGCAGGCTGTACTGTTCATTTTAAACTGCATTACTTCCACTGTTCCGATGCATTACTGTTCATTGTAACACCGTAACAGTACACATGTTAGTGTATATGCATAGATGTCTGTGCATGCATATTTGAGTATCTAACTGTGCCTATATATATATATATATATATATATATATATATATATATATATATATATATATATATATATATATATATATATATATATATATATATATATATCCTATTGAAAATCCGCCTGTCACCCATCACCATAATCCACCATAACCACCAACTCAGTGGTGGGTTTTATAGTGGCCATGGTGGTTACATGGTGATTGATGTTATGTGCCGCGCTGCATGCACATTTATTTGGCTGAGCCCGTCCAGGCCTCTCATGCACCTCCGTGCAGTTGTTTACTATTGTGTGGACAAAAAAAAGCACTGAAAAGCGAGAGTAATGTACTAGGTAGGAGTCTTCTCTGATTAAGAGGAGGAACCTTCAGTGTTCGTTTGCTGTTGTGATTTGATGCTTTATTTGCGTCGCCATAACTGCGAAGTAGCTGGGCGCAGGTGTAAAAGAGGATGGGCGCGTTCAGGCAATTAGGTGTGCATTTAATGAAGCACAAAATATAACCCACCACGTAACCACCATGTAACCACCATGTCCACCACGAAACCACCATGCCAATGGCGGATATGATGGATTATGGTGATGGGCGACCAGCGTATTTTCAATAGGGTATATATATATATATATATATCCTATTGAAAATCCGCCTGTCACCCATCACCATAATCCACCATAACCACCAACTCAGTGGTGGGTTTTATAGTGGCCATGGTGGTTACATGGTGATTGATGTTATGTGCCGCGCTGCATGCACATTTATTTGGCTGAGCCCGTCCAGGCCTCTCATGCACCTCCGTGCAGTTGTTTACTATTGTGTGGACAAAAAAAAAGCACTGAAAAGCGAGAGTAATGTACTAGGTAGGAGTCTTCTCTGATTAAGAGGAGGAACCTTGCTTTATCAAACTTACGCAAGGAGATGACGGAGCATCTGGTACGTTAGTGAACGCCCATTCCCATTGCTGTCCTTGAAAATCACGGAACAAAAGAACAAAAATAAACAAATAGTAGTTTTCATGTACCGTATTGAGTAGATATTATGAGACAACGTTTTTTTTTCTTGGAGTAGCAGCTGAGACTTCGAAACCTCCCTTTAGCAAGACTGTCGAGCACAGCACCAGTGATGGGGACAAAAAGAGCCTGAGACAAAAGGTCGTTTGATTGCTTCGGCCTCTGAGCCATGCTGCATTCATGAATGTCTACTAATTTTAACAATTCACTCTTGCAAAGGAAGTACTTACTCCCTGCAGAATTAAAGGGGTGCAATGCATCTTTTGCTGTCTTGCTATGCCCTAGTATCCGTCTAACACATGGACCAGAAAAAAAAAAGAATTTAAAACGTCACCGAACCAAGTACTTTACGCAAAGTTTGACCTGTAACTCATCAGCTCACTTAACGAACTACATAGCACGTAAAGTAGGATATGCTTTTATTGCGCTCGCAACTGCGCTTCTTGGAAAATTTACTCTGTCTGATTAATGTTGTACAGTCTGTTTGTATTCACAGCTGCTGGATGTACGCATCATATGAATTCTTGTAATTCTTGTAATTTGAACGTGTAAAGTCTGCAGTGTTGGTTTTAATTGCAGGCTGTACTGTCATTTTAAACTGCATTACTTCCACTGTTCCGATGCATTACTGTTCATTGTAACACCGTAACAGTACACATGTTAGTGTATATGCATAGATGTCTGTGCATGCATATTTGAGTATCTAACTGTGCCTATATATATATATATATATATATATATATATATATATATATATATATATATATATATATATATATATATATATATATATATATATATATATCCTATTGAAAATCCGCCTGTCACCCATCACCATAATCCACCATAACCACCAACTCAGTGGTGGGTTTTATAGTGGCCCATGGTGGTTACATGGTGATTGATGTTATGTGCCGCGCTGCATGCACATTTATTTGGCTGAGCCCGTCCAGGCCTCTCATGCACCTCCGTGCAGTTGTTTACTATTGTGTGGACAAAAAAAAAGCACTGAAAAGCGAGAGTAATGTACTAGGTAGGAGTCTTCTCTGATTAAGAGGAGGAACCTTCAGTGTTCGTTTGCTGTTGTGATTTGATGCTTTATTTGCGTCGCCATAACTGCGAAGTAGCTGGGCGCAGGTGTAAAAGAGGATGGGGCGCGTTCAGGCAATTAGGTGTGCATTTAATGAAGCACAAAATATAACCCACCACGTAACCACCATGTAACCACCATGTCCACCACGAAAACCACCATGCCAATGGCGGATATGATGGATTATGGTGATGGGCGACCAGCGTATTTTCAATAGGGTATATATATATATATATATATATATATATATATATATTGATGCATGCATGTAAATATATTTATGCACAAGGAAGTGCGTGCAGATACATTAATGGGGACAATAATGCTTGTACTGCGGTTATATTCACTGCTGTTGCTGCGTCGTAATAGACCTCTGGCCTCGTCAAGTTGTGTACGTACAGCTTTCGTGCCGTGGGGCCCCCAATAACCTACTTTACACATGTTCCAAATGAAAATTGACTTTTATGTGCTTTAGCAAACTGACGATAATGTGTAGCCGTGGAAAATAGCTCGTGAAATGCTTTAACGCTTGATCAGGCTGCCAAATTAACTGATGAGCACATCACTGAGCAGTAAGATGCTTTTCGAGACTTATCTACGAGCCATCGTACCACTCATTCTTAAAAGGCACGCATCAGTAATTATAAGTTACCTTGAATTTTCTGTTAGCTGACGTTTATATTGTTTTTGAAAACAGCTTTTTCAAACAGGAACTAGTATTCCTTCCAATGCAGTTTATCTAAAGAAACGCCTGCACGTTTGGTCAGGGAAGGGCTGAATGTTTTTTAGGGCATTCCGTGAAGCTTTGGTGTCCTATAGCATATGTGTGATTTAAGAGGAAGATACAAAACAAGAACCACCATAGAAGCATTGGCCACCCTGGTGCAGTAACAGCCACCAATTTCCATGAACATACCACTTAATACTCGGCTCTCAGTCCCCAGCAGCTGCGGAGCAAATTACCCCGACGGCGGTCAGACCCGTGACGCAGCAGAGGTTGCTAAGAATCACTGGATCCGGGCGGTCGCCATTGGAATTTGACCCTGGCAACGTTTAACGCGAGAACTTTATCTACGAGGCAAGCCTGTAGGTACTGCTTGAGAAATTAGCGGGAATTAAATGGGATGTAATAGGGCTCAGTGAGGTTAGGAGGGCGTTAAACCTTTACAGCGCTGAAAAATGGGCACGTCCTACGTTACCGTGGTCTAGGGGACAAAGCGAACAAGGAGTGGGACTTGTCAACAAGAAGATTGCAGGGAACATATATGAATACAACAACATTAATGAGATGCTAACGGGTTTTGTAATCAAGCTTTATGAGAGGTACAAATTGAAAGTGGTGCAAGTGGAAATAGAAAGGAAAATAATAGGTTTAACATTAAGGGATAAGAGGAGAGCGGTGCGGTTAGGGAACAAAAGTGTGTTAAGGGCATACTAATAGTAATTAAGAAGAAATGAATATGGGCAGTGCATGGAATGCGAAGGCAAGACAACCATTGGTCATTAAGGGTAACGGAGTGGATCCCTAGAGAAGGCTATCGTGGCAGGGGGCGGCAGAAAGTTAGGTGAGCAGATGAGATCAAGAAGTTGGCGGGGAAAAAATGGTCGCAGTTGACGCAAGATCGGGACATTCGCAGATCTATCAGAGAGGCGTTCAGTGAGCGTAGACAGGCTGATCATGACAAAAGAAGGAAAACCTATATTGCAATATCTATACTGAAGATTCGAAAGCTTGAGTTTCTGATATTAGAACACGCGTGATACACGCGAACAGCTATAAATCTCATGAAATATAAATGCGAGAACGCGTCCTTGGATCCTGCCAGGATTTGTGTGTCCTTCCGCGTAGGAACCCTCAAGGCAGCAGCGAAGAGTGCGAGGAGAATTGGGAGGGAGATATGTGCAATGATTAAATGGAACACATTGGTAGCTGACCGCTCTCCTCTCGGACATTAGCCAGTTGATTAAGTAGCCCGCTTTCCCTAGTACGTCGTCTAGGGAAGACTCGGTTGAGACTGCTCCTCCAAATCCATGTCGAAGGTCCTGGTTTGTTCCAAAAGGAGAGGATGTAATGCACTGCCATTTTAATCGTCAGCCTTGCCGAAGCAGCCCTTCGCAAAGCCGGATCACGTAAACGCTGCCGCACTCGTTCGGGCAAAAATATGACGTCTCCCCCTACTGAGGTAATGATGAAGTGTATACCAGACCAGCATTCGGAACGCTCTCGCAGGTGCCGCTTCGTTTCCGCCTTTCGGCACAATAGCTTCGTCAACGAGCTTTTCCTGGCGCTGCCTCGTTTCCATCTTTCTGTCGCAAGAATCGGCAGAAGAGCACATAGAATGCAATAAAAGATTCATCAACGTAATCGTCCCATTATATAGCACGGAGAGGAGACTGCACGGCTTATCCGTAATATTAGTAAGGATTACGATTAGGCGCGCGGTCAGTGCGCGGGCATGGTTTCAAGCACGGCAATGGTGCCGCCTCTCGAAGACCGCCGGACAGCTTGTGTGAAGGCAGCGGTGAGAGTACGCGATAACGCGATGCAGTCGTTATTGTAGGCGGTTAAGTGGGGCGGCCGTTTTCGAGAAGAATACGAAACATGCTGGCGATGAAAATTTGTGGAAGCCATTAGCTATCACTCAAGACGCCTGAAGAGTAAAGCCAAGACGTTTGGTTGTCGAGCCCCGAAGAATTAGCTCTCAAACATCCCGTGGATAGTCTCCGGCATGTGCGGTAGATGTAAACTCATTAACGCCCAGTGGTTCCAGTCAGAACCATCAGCTTATTAGGTCAATAGGTATGGTAGCCTAAAAATACTGTTCCTCTGCAACTCACATGCAGGTCCTACTTTTCATATGCCGGCAGCGTCGTAAACTTGTAAAAATGGGGCCGGGCGTCTTAGCGGAAAAACAAAAGAATAACATGCGTGGCTCGCGCGATTCCATGAGTTTTGCATTTAACATTTGGGCGTCTACAATTCGGAACATGCTATCCCCTCAAAAATTTTTAGTTAACATTTCGCCAATATTGTACGCGTGATTAAATATTATTCAATATATAATTACTTCAGTGACTAATGGCTTTTGACAAGAAAGTGAGAGCAAGCTTTCTGTGTCTTTTGAACCACACCATGACCAGGTGCATCTCATGTAAGACCAGTTGTGTACATTAAGCACAATAACTTGAGCCTAAAGGGGCTATCGAATCACGTTGGGGTCATACCCGCATTTCGCGGGCGAGTACACCATATCCATAGCGGCTCTCAGCAAGACGGGGTTTTATTATCCTTGATCGTGCAGTTAATTCTATCGAAGGCAAGTTATTGATATTAGTGTTAGTCATGCATTTCATTGGTACCATTCTATGCCAATTTTATTATATGCCAAGTGAACGAGACGCGAGTTGCAGATTTTCGGCACAACTGATGCGTGTTGCAGACGCCGACGGAGGCCGGACGCCACACATAGTATTTCATGAGCCAGATGTAGCTTTCGCTTTAAGGGAACATCAATATGGCCGACGTCACGCAGTGCGATCAGCTACACAGAGCTGTCCACAGGCTTGGTAGGCCCACGTTACGTACGCAAGAACCCAATTTGTGCAAAGGCGTGGTTCCTGCTTGTAACATTTCGCTCACGAAATTCGTCAATTTCCTCGCTGACAGCTTTGCATGGGATCGATTCCAAATCCAGGACTTTTTATGTTTTTTGCTGAGTTCGCCCGCCAGTTGCGCGAGTTACGGTGTGTGTGTGTTTTGTTTTTTTGTGGCTTACGTACCAACACCGCGATTTTAATAAAGGGCACGCTGTGATGAGTGCCTCCAGGCCATTTGAGCCCGCGACCGCATTTGTGGGGTGGCGCAAGCATTCCCGCAGTGGTTGAACGCATCATGGAGAAGGGCCCTAAGCGCAGCTTCCAGCCACGTTGCACGTGTCCTGGACTGTATTCTCATGTGCGGCAAGCGGGCCTACGCGCGGAGGAACAAGATCGGAAGAGAGCCATGGGGAGCACGCAACCTGAGCCTCGGCCTCCCTTCGAGCTTATTGTTGACGCACTAAAGGAAAAGGGCCTAACGGCGCTAACGTACTTGCTTGCTTTCTGCTCGCGCAGTACAATACCCGATCGGCATGGACCAACTAGCCTGTATGAAGGTTTTATTGCAACGAATTATGGCCACCGTGACCGGGTATTCCAACCCGGGTACTCGATGTTAGCAGTACTCGCAATGGTAGTGTAATGGCTGTGCGTTGGACTGCTAACTCGAAGGTCGCGGGACCAAATTCCGGCTGCGGCTGCTCCATTTCCATGGAGGCAAAGAGCTAGGGGCTCGTGTGCTGTGCGTTTTCAGTGCCCGCTAAAGAACCCCCGGTGGTTGAAATTATACGAGCCTACCACTATTCGGCGTCTCTCGTAATCATATGGTTTTGGAGAAGAAAACACCAGAAATTAATATCATCTGTTGTTATCCACCCTAGCAGTACCACACTTCACCGGCTAAGCTGTTGAGGCTGCGAACCTAACTTGTCCTCTATCTTAGATATGAGACGCACTGTATATAGCTAAGCTGTCATGGTGGATTCACAGTGAGCGTGTGTGTGAAGGGGGGCAGTATGACAGCTCTAACAGTTATCTAAATTTCATTACGTGGTTTAGTCTTGCAGGATCCATCGGCTCAAAGTACTCAACGGACTTCTCCATGCGAGAATTTCTACCTGCACGTATGTGGCGAGAAACCCGCTGTAGATGACACGGATTTAGACGAAGATAACGCCGATGGAGATCCAGATGATTCAGATTATTTTGTTCCAGAACGTGAAGTTGAACTAAGAAAAAAACTTTATGAGAGAATTAAATGTAAGTATGAAGGTTCACACATTCCAGATAAGAAATTTGCTGTATCTCGGCGTAAAGGCCTAGCACAGATTAATCTTAGGATTGAAATAAAAGTGTAGGCGCAGAGGACCTGTACACGCGCACGTCTGTGCGGTGCGTATAACGAAACAAGGGCTTTGCAAAACTATCTAAATTGACATTGCAGACGCCGTGTGCTTTGTCAATCAAATTGTTGGAAGAGTTGCATGAGTAGCCGGAACATACCAACTATTTATCAACTAAAAGTGCTGTGGAATGCTATCCGATTTTCCAACGAAACCGCAAAAACGAAACGAATATGGAGCTGCACATACGTAAGCGGGCTCCTGATGAACTCACCGCGAATTTGTCGCGCGTGGCAATACGCACAGTACATTAATTGACAACAGTCTATTAAGATAATGGCAAGCCCAATAGAGCGGCAAAAGATCGGTACATTTATTCCGCGACGTTTCTACACCCCGTTCTGTTTGAGATCAAATTTATGCAATCGCCAACGTAAGGCGAGCTGTCAACCACCACTATGCGCTGTAGTGCCCAAAAATGCTCGTCTGGCTCACCAAAATAAGCATAGCACATCGCGTTCCTGCGTGATTTATTATTTGCCAGTGTAACATGAATAAGGGGCTCGACAGGCGTGCGGATGGGACCAGGATTTACTTGCGCTGATCTCGCAGAATTAAAGCGAGGAGATGAGGACATCGCCTACATGACGTATTGGTTCACTTGCCATTCCTTATTACCAGGTGGCTTGCTACAGTTGCGGTAGCTTGCAGGAAGGCATAAACGTGCCTCTTCCCAGCACAGAGTTGGAGAGTGGTGTGGTGACAACTTACATCTAGGCAACATTCTATTATCCCTGTATTAGGTATTTAGAGTCTTATTTGTGGCCAGTCGCTAGGATTAATAATTGCCAAAATGATCGACAGGCAGCCATATTCTGTTTTGTTTCGACAGGTGTACCATGTGGCTAGTTTGTGAGAATGTAGATTTCGTATGTCAATCGCTGTGTGGCGTGTGCGCGAAATTTCGGTGTCGCGAATTTCTCGATTCTTTGGCGTTGCTCGATAGGAAGGCTATGGCAGCGAAGATCAAAGTTTTTAACAAACAGCGAAGTATTAGAGACAATTACGTAAGATGGTATCAGAATCATACGTTCCGTTAGTCCACACCTAAGCGCGCATAAGCAAACGTTATGCAGTAAGGTGTTTCCGTCAGTTTTTAGCATCGCGTGATGGACAAACGTTGTGAACATGGCTTAGAAAACTTAATCTACTGCAAAATCCCGAGCAAGCTCTCACTCTTGGGCGAGAGATAATTCGACAAATTGATAAGGGGAGCCCTTGCTCGGTCGCAAACCAGAATTGAAAATGGCGGCTGAGCTGCCGGAGATAGACAGTAATGCGGAGCGCTTCTTTTTATTATTTCTGTGGAATAAGTCAACTGATGCGGCTCACGTCCGTCCGTCCGGTTATAGCAACTTAAAACTGTTCTAGCTCACTCTAGTTAGATGAAAATGGCAACTCACGAAGCCTATCGCCTCCCAGCTATAGTCATGGCTGCCTGTGCGGAGGGCAAGTACGTAGCTGTGGCGCAGCTTTCACCAGGCCTCGGCACAGGAACAGCTAGAGGGCATTTTTAGTTTCCTAATTGCATTGCCCCTAATAATGTAATCGGATCTTAAAAACGAAAAAAAAAACAACAAAACTTGCCAAGCGACCTGGCGATGGCGCAGAAATATTTATATGAGCGTTGGCGCGGGCTTCGGGAGAAGCTGCATTCGCTTGGCCTTGACGAGATGCAACGAGGCAAGGGTTCGATGCAAGGGTTCTATGCACTGTAGTAGCCAGACATAATTATCGCGGGGTGTTATACGATCTGACTTGTGAATTCATGGGTTGAATTGAGCGTTCGAATGGGGAGGGAGATGGCGGTTATGCAGCGCTCAGAAAATTCCGGCAGGTGTCTCGACACGCAAGTTGATAAAAGTAATAGTTCAGGTAATCAGGCCATATAACCACAATCAAATTAAACATAGCGCTAATACCTTTACGATTTGTCACGATGAATGAAACAACAGATGAGGTAAACGATTGAATGTTTTCGAAAAAATATTCAGGAAAAGGTAAAGCCGTTATAGATGACCCATGACGAGAGTGGGCACCTTAACAGCTACATAAGTGTCAATTCTTCTACAAAATCCATTGGAGAAGGTTGTTAGAGGCACAATAGTGATACGCAGGTTCGGAACGAATAACGAACAATTGTTGCACGTTGCCGAAGTTTGTTCTTATTGCCCGTATATTCTCTGGCTCTGTTCTTGGAAGATGCTAATCAGCAGACCACGTAGTCCTTATAGGGATGCCAAGTTCGCGAGGTAAATTCGTGAGTGATTAGGCAATGCACATACGTTTCTGAAATTATTGGTGGTGTACATGCACAATGACCCGTGTGAATATTTTGTCTACCAGCCTTACTGGAAGAATCAAGCTCCGTACCGTCGCCGACAGAAGATAAAATAACGACCGGGGAACAGCAGACTAATGTAACAGGACTTGCAGCTCGGCTATATAAGGCCTGCCTGACAGGTATGCTTCAGATCCACAGCAATTCCTGCAATTTATTGCGGAAAAGGAAATCTGGACATCCCTTGCTTGCCAATTAAACTATGTCGTTTTAGCTAGCTTGCAACAAGAAACCTAATGTAAGTTTATAGTGACTGTTAATCTCACCATTGTTGTCCTTAGAGGAACGCGTTCGCTTGTGTAGTCACTGTAGAAAAATTACATGCATTTAAACTGGCTTCAGGTTTTATATCGCGCCAGGGTTTTGTGAATCTGTAAACACTCACTCTGGGACACTCAGCAGCATGAAATCCGAATCCAGGCTCAAAACTAGGCGAAACTGGTCTTTATTTTATATTAAAACTGTTGTTCCGACTGTGTGACCATTTCTGAGTGGGAAAGCCAAGAAACTCAGACTACTATCACGCGTAATCGTGGGAAACGTTAGCCGCACTTGCGGGACGCACTTTTCATTGTCTGCGCAAATCAGTAGTTCTACCAAATACACATACTTTTATTCTCATCTCAAATGGAAGCGTAGCATGAAAACCTTTACATAGTTTGTCTGTTGTCTGAGTGAGGGAACTCTAGATAGTATTACCGCCTCACAATTGTGCTTAGTGTAAAGGAGGGCAATCTTCTACGTAATTCAGGCTTAAGCTCTGAGGATACAAGGGCGCACAAGCTTGGCACTTAACCACAGAATATGAGGCTTCAAATTTTTTATGCCTTTTTTACGCATGGCGTTGCTTCTTGCCGTTTTCTTGCTTGAAAATTCCAGATAGCTTGTTGATACCTTTCTTGTAATGGGTGCTGAATGTTCATTGTAGTAAATATGCATGGCATATATGCCACGCAGGGAACATAATTATGTGTTATTATGTAACAATATGTGACATAAGTTCAAGTTAAGCTAAAATGAGGTTGCCTGTTAGGACTCCTTAACGGGAGGCCGTTGTAGCTGCTGGCCGTGCCGACGTAGAAGACATAACGCCAGGACGCTCCTCTCGGGACAAAGGCTTACCTTCTTGACCTAAGAGATGCCATTATCCTATGGATCATTGCATATTTTCTCATCTGATTTGCCTTTATGTGATATGTTTTAGCTACTCTAGCATAGAGTGTAAATAGAGTGTAATACTTATATCTTGCAGTAATAAAGGCTATGTAATACTAGATTTAAAGCGCTACAACGAGTGCAATATTTGTTGCCTTTGTTTAGGCTCTGCAAAGTCCGAAGGCTTCGTTGAATAAGAAACCAGGCTTCGAAGTGCGGCGGAAGACAATAGGCCTCTCGTTATGAGTAGGCTGTGTGAGCCGCGATGAAATTGTGTGGCTCCAGGGGCATGTGCCTAACTTACAAAAATATCAAATGCAGCATAAATGGAGCATTGCCTATGTGGCATTTGTGTAGTAAGTTTAATGCGTCCTGCTCAATTGGGGTTGGCCTTGTTTTGATAAATTTCGCAACTTTGGTAATATATTTTACTCGCAGTTCGTGTTTAGCAGACCGGGGGAACATATTAAAAGCGATTCGATGGCACACTTAATAATGCAGTGATCGTGGGGCCCGACTTGCAATAATAACTGCTTTCAGGCCTCAGGCCTCTATGAATGAGGACCACGAGGAAGACTGACGTTATATATATATATATATATATATATATATATATATATATATATATATATATATATATATATATATATATATATATATATAGTGGAAGTTATACGCATATAAACGTATAGAAACAGCATAAATTTCTAACTGGTGCACAACAAATATCGTTTACAAAGAAAGTGAACGTTTAGAATAGTCACAGTTTAAACATTTTTATCGGGTACTGAGGAAGATCACTGTATTGCAAGGAAACACTGAAACTTCCGTGTCCCTTAATTGCACTAAGTATGGTGAATAAGCAGTGCACTATTGGCTAAAAGGAGCCCTGCAACAACTTTTGAACATAGCCAGAAAACACCGCCGACAGTCGCGTAGGCTGGTGTGAACACGTGAGCCACATATTGTTGCACTGCACGTACCTGGGAATTTCCAGTTGCGTTTCAAACAGAGCTGGGAAGCTCCTGCTCTGCTTTCAACATCTGACGCCACATGTGGCGCCGAGTGAGTCGTCTGGCTTTTTTCGTTTGTCTTTAAAAAAGGTACGCACATTTTCTTTCTTTGTAGAATCCCAAACGAACAAATAAAGCTTAGTAGAGGATCTTTCCCTCATTTCAATGCTATTTCTGCCTCAGGCGAATTACTAGTTGCTAGATGTGCCGTCACGCGTTGAAAGAAGAGCGGGCGCTTTCCAGCTGTGTTTGAAACCATATCGTGAATTTCTGGAGCGTGCAGTGCCATTATATATTCACAGCGTCCTCTACGACTGATGGGAACGTTTTCTAACCTGCCGAAATAAAAACACTGAGCTTTCGAAAACATTGACACGCGCACTTGTTCTGGCTTGCAAAGTTTCTAGAACAGTGGACACTGTTCCCGGAGCGACATGCAAAATAAACGCGGCCTGCGCGGCCCGTAGCAGGAAAGTGATAACGGCGCTCCCCGCAAACAAGCCAAAACAGTTCACTCGACAACGTTTTGAGTTCTGCTGAGCCTTTGATCGTCATGTGAGAATATGAACTGCTCCGTATAGGGCGGTCAATAATAAAAAATACTTCAATGCATTTTTAAGTTTATACGGTGCGAAGGCACCGCAGTACGTGCTGGTCAAACTAAGCAAGACATTATTTAAATTTTTTTTGAAAGCAACGCCTATATTTCATTGTATAAGTATTACCATGATTCTTAAAAATTGCGAAGAAGAAATAAGAACAAAACAATATAGGAATGATCAAGGAAAAAAAAAGAATCAACATGGAATTCAAAGGAAGAAATATAGAGAAAAAAGAAGTGGTATCGAAAATGAAACGGAGACTAGAGCATTGAGTATAAAACAAAGGAAGAAGAAGCGGCAAATAGGCGCGATAGACGGCACGCGTGACGGCACATCTTGCACTTGCATCTTGCAAATGGAGGTTCCGGTTCATGGCCGATCCCCCAGAGTGGGTTGCGCCAAGGTACCCAAGGACCAACCAACCAACCAACATCCTGCACATCATTACCTCTAGTGTGGCCAATCCCCCTCGTGGGTATGTGCCAACTATAGAGGCCACAACAACAGCAACATCTAGCACCGAATAAGTCGCCTAAGGCAGAAATAGCATTGAAATGGAGTTCTTTTTCCTTGATCATTCGTATATTGTTTTGTTCTTATTTCTTTCTTCTTCGCAATCCCCTCGTGGGTATGTGCCAACTATAGAGGCCACAACAACAACAACGACACGTCAATTCGCAATTGGAGGTACTCGGGCGTGTGACCCGAGCACAGCTCGATTTCCACGAAAGCGAGCCGGCAGCACTCGGCGCATGAATGTCCTATGTTTCCAGCGACGGACTGGAAACGGTAACGGCCGTTGTTCGGGCAAGGAGACGGCCATCCATGGCGAGGCCGGACGAACTGCCAGCGTTCCTCCTCTACAACTAGCCGCCAGCGCGTTCCACCTGGCAATACCCTAAACAACCCGTCGTGAATAAATGCGACGCCGAGCAACAAGGCTCATTAGGCCTAACAAGTGCCACGTGAGCAGCGCACACAGCGCAAGATGCCAATGACTGACGAGCCCTGCATCGATGGATGCGACATCGTCGACTTGAGCAAGACGACTCACGTAACCTGGCTGAGGTCCGCGATGCAGGTAACAGCTGCGCGACCGTATCGTCGATGAGGCTTACACCAGGCGCGGCTAGACTGTTTGCCTATTAAGCGTGTACTTAATTGAGTTGGCCAGCTTAATGCAAGCACTGAGACTGTAGTCAGATTTAGTTTACTTCTGATTAATTTTATTGTTTGTTCATTTGTTTTATTAAGGCTACTATGTTTTGGTTTTGGTTTGTGAAAATGTTTTATGTGCTCAAACGCTTGGTCATGCCTCGTTCCATCTCTTAAACATCACCTATACCTCGAGTAATCTCGTGAAAAGTTAGAATATTCAAAGGGGATGTATTATGGCATATCGAGCGAAATTCTCATGCAAATGTTATTTCATAAGCCATAAGGCACAGTATAGAACGCATGATAGAAACAGGACGACAGAGAACCATTAGTGTACGTTCACTTCATTACTCATCCTCGCTCGAGTTATGCACCTCACATGTACGCGAACCTTGTAAGAGAAACTATATGCATGTGTGTAGTTTGATAATGTTTGTTGGTGGCAGCAGGATGCCTGCTGTAGGTGCATTTCGTGGAAACAGTGATGAAACTCTCGTGAGCTTTACCGTTTTCAGAGATGGTGCCTGGCACTGATCATGCGGAAAGTCCCGCCGCTTCGCTGGTGGGAAGCGCAGAACCATCATTGATTGGAATTGATATGATTCTGGAAGCAGAAAGCGACAGGCCAAGCGTTGTGACACTGACGTTCAGCTGACCTGCCCGCCATAAACACGGCAGAGTAACCGCTGAGACCCTGCCGATACGTCTGGTGTCGTGAAAAAATAATAGAGAAGCAAGTCCATGACATAGCAAATGCGAATCTTTTCATGTAGAAAACATTTGAAATACAGTTGCGGGACTCGTA
>CM023488.1:55854165-56001776 GCA_013339685.2 Hyalomma asiaticum
AAGGAATGCGAGGCTTTAGGACCACGATGTAGTCGTCTCGGGAGAGGCGAGGAGTCTGTCGCGGGCGCCACTTGCGTTGCCTCGCCTGCGGCGAAAAAGTAGAATTAGACGCGCCATCGGTGGGACGGCGCAGTGTGCCTTGACCAGCTGCGGATTGGCGTCCAGCTGCGGCGTCCCGTCGCAGGGACGCGGGCTTGAGTTTCTCTTGCTTGCGCTTCCATATTTTCACCATGTCTTCCAGATATTCGCTGTCGGAAGGTATAGCTTGGTGGGTGGAGGAAGTCTCCATACTAAGGACTTGCATTGAGGCCGGGTCGTAGCCCGTAACCACGGTGGCTGCCGCCATCGCCGGGCTCAAAGCCACAACGAGGGGCACTAGGCTTAACAGCGAGGCATACCGCGATGGCGTGATAGCCGGGAGTAAAAGCGGTCTCTCGAGGTATCGAAAATGGGCCCGCCGGGACGAAAGTGGTATCTCAGTAATGCGCAGGACTTGGCGATGACGACAGAACTGTCTTTAAGGGGGAGGGTGGTGACTGTCCGCAGAAATTCGGGAAAATCCACGGAGTCGATGCGAGCAGCGTCCGTCGTCTCCGAGCGCTCGTAGCGCCCC
This sequence comes from Hyalomma asiaticum, assembly GCA_013339685.2. NCBI lineage: Eukaryota > Metazoa > Arthropoda > Arachnida > Ixodida > Ixodidae > Hyalomma > Hyalomma asiaticum. The sequence continues at coordinate 55,854,779 of CM023488.1, forward strand.
CCTTAACCTTGGTTGAGCCTGGCGTATTGTAGCTAAGCATGGTTGAAACTAGTGAAGCTCAGTCTAAATTATAAGCAAAGAGGGAGGTGTGAAAGTGAAGCGAGGGTGAGAAGGGAAAGGAGGAGGCATAGTAATGTGTAGCAGTCTTGTGTAGTGTAGTATAGGAGGAAAACGAGGAGGGGTCCGAGTAAAGCATACCATGGAAGTTCTATAGTGTAAGGCTTTAGGTTCCCACGTATTCCAGCGATTTGTGCCAGCGACAATAATTCTGTGATGGCTACACCACGATCGGCACACACCCCGACTTTCCACCTATAGAAAAGTTCAAGTATTTACCTACATGCCTGACCGGAGCTGCAAAGAGAGCAATGAAAAGCATCAGGCTGTGCGACAACTACGAAATCGCCGTGAAGGCGTTGTGTGTGCGCTTTGGTGCAAAAGAACATGAAGTCAGTGAGTGCATCGACCAGCTCTTCGCATTGACCCCGGTGAAGAGTTCGAAGGACGTAGAAGGGATCAGACGGCGGCATGACACCGCATTGTTCCAGGTCTGCGCACTCGAAGTTCTTGACGTAACCCCGGACTAGTAGGCTGTGGCGCTCAATCGCTTCCTGGTGAGGTGCCTGCCGGTGGACTTGGGGACGTTGCACTGAAAAAAAAGAGCAGAGCACCCAGGATACCGGTGCCTCAGCTAAGCACGCGACTGCAGAGGCAGTGTGACATGAGAAAGACATCTTGTTATTCTCGAAGATCCAATTCCACATACGCAAGGAAGACAAGCAAGGAGTGTCACTAAGCCACAGGACCTTCTACTCTACCACAACATTTAACACCTGTTCGTGCATGGCAGGAGCGCCGATATTAAGGGCTTCTACTGAGAAGATGACAGAACCCACGCAGCCAGACCCTGATTTGGACAACTTGTGCAACAGAACAGCAAACATAACAACAGAATGCACGCCCTCCATTTTTTCCGATGAAAAGCGAACGAGCCTGTGCAAAGGACGCTAAAGCATCTGATGCAAAATGTGTTTTGCTGAGTATGCGGTATCCTCGCGTGGAGGAAGTGCCAAGGCCGACACGTACCGTTTCGTTGTGATTCCACACACGCCACTGCAATGAGCGCTACGCCGAGTTCTACTGTGCGGCCTACTATTTCTGGCCCAACTCTGCGAAGTCGGGCTATGGCCTCAACGAATACAGAGAAACTAAGCCTGTGCTTTTTTTGGAGTGTTCGCATTTGGGCGGAGTGCAAGCACCAACGACCTCTGGTTTGTGTGATGACCAGCCACAGTCATCGCTCGTTCGTTGGTAATAGCGTTGCAATTGCTTTACAGCGTCCTAGCGAACCCGTGTTCCATCACGTTGGGATAAGCCGACTGAAGAGTTGGAAACGACGGTGCCGGAAGCACACAAAATTACTAGGGGCAGATCGCCAGGCTGTTTTCCTGACCTACCTTCACGGATCGGCGTCTGCAACGCTTCGACAGTGCATGAAGAAAACATTTCGTCGCACTAGAGTATATGACGAGTGACTTTGCTTATGCTGGACATGGTTGATTTAAATGGCTGCCTGGTCAACCGATTAATAAAGAACTACATCTTGATATGAAACAAGCGGCTAAATGATGTTTCGCCCATCCTCACCAGCGTGACACCCACTGTTTCCTTCGTCACATTCCCTCCCGCCTGAGGATGTTCAAAGAAAGATGCGCGGCCTACATGGCGGAAGCCAGTAGGAAGAGGACGCAAGGGAGATCCGAGCCAGTCCTAGAGAAGTAAAGACGTGGTCCAGCGCTACAGCCATGGGTCCTCTTTTTCTACAATGCCTACGAGGCGCGATGAGGGTTCATACCCGACCCCGCCCCGGTGGTGTAGTGGCTATTGTACTTGGCTACTTATCCGATGGTCGCGGGATCGAATCCCGGCCGCGGCGGCTGCATTTCGATGGAGGCGAAATGTTGAGGCCCGTGTCCTGTGCGATGTCAGTGCACGTTAAAGAACCCCAGGTGGTAGAAATTTCCGGATACCTCCACTACGGCGTCTCTCATAATCACAGCTCGTTTTCGGACGTAAAACTCCAGAAATCATGAAGGTTCATCCCTGACTTCTTTAGGAAAAGTTGCTTCTGAATGGCTGGTGTACAGTTCTGGCAATATATGTTAAACACACTATCAGCAGATAATAGTGTGTTAGACTACTAGACTGAAGTGGAAAAGAAGTCCAAACTGTTGCTGACGCCCTTCTTGCCTATGTATCACGTGCTCCAAAATATACATAAATGAACGGTACAAGACAGGGCCTACAACTACTGATGTCTCGTTAGACGAGGATCTCATCGGTGGGTGTCGCAAGCGCTTGAAGGCGTCCTCATCCTGTTGCCATGATGATATGTCTTTCGCCATTAGAAAAGCCTGCACCACTATATCTGTGTAAGTAGTGACAACTATTATTCCGAGCACTTCCACAGGCACGGGAGAAAGAAATCAACAAATTACTCCCTGGTTCCTCTTCTGCGCGTGACATCAAAGGTCTTTGAGCTTTCTTTTAAATGATTATTGCCTTTAGTGTGAAAAATGCATTGATTGAGAACGAACACCTTTATTACCGGTCGTTCGACTGTCACAAATCTTTTTTCACGACACAGATTTCCGCTCCAGTAATTCAAGGGGTAAGGTCGGCATCGTTTTTGTGGCCTGAGCAAGTTTTTTTCTGTGCTGTCAGCCACCCATGGCTTTTGATGAAACTTGTGCAGTTTGAAGTCAGTTTGGTGTCTGCAGAAAACCACCTTGGAGCGCCTCGCATTGACTAGCAACCGCTAATGCCATAGGTGCACCGCACCTGCTCCGGCAGACCTAGACAATACCCAGCATAACTTCCGCCGACTGCGCATGCGCAGTGATGTCGCTTCGTTGCACCTGCGCTTAGCCAGCCCACTAACCTATACGCTGCAAGCTACCGTTCCTACCGGTCGTTAGCTGGTTGGCGCTAATCAAGTTAAGCCAAACCAAGTTCAGTGAAGACTCAATAGGCAAAGCTTAATTAAGCCAATCCATATTAGGTCAAAGCTAGTTACGCCAACTTTAATAATGGCCTCATCAAGGTTAATTCAGGCCGCACCAAGTAAAACATAAATATATAGTGTTAGAGAAGAGGCAATTAGGGTAAGAACAATTAGACGAGGAATAATTAAAATACGCTTCATTAGCGTAATGCTAATTATGTCAGCCATAATTAAGGAAGGAATTGTTAAGCTAAGTCTAATTACATCAGACATGACAAAGCTGGCAAGATTAATTAAGGAAATACAAATTAAGACAAGCCTAATGAGTTAACAGATATTTTAGGCACATTTGAGCTCAGGTAAATAGTTTGCCAAGTGAGACCTAGCAAAACCCAGCAACACATGGCAGGGCCAAGTAAGACCTATCAAAACCATCTGGTACTTCGAATCATCCAGCTTCACTCTCAAGCCTCGCTCAAGTTGGCGCAAGCCTCGTCATTTTTTTAATAACGACATTTCAATCGACATTATGAATGCTTGTTTTCTTGTGATGATAACATCAAGATATTTAAGCAAATTTGCGTTGTCAATGCCTTCTGCATTCTGTAATAAGATTTGTTTTCTTTTCATGAGTGTTAAAGAACAAGTGTTAAATAACGATAAGACGAAATACATGACGTCCCCTTGCAAACTAAGCGTACCATTTTTGTACTCTGCCGTTTCTGTGACGTTAATTATGGTGCCCTTTTTAATAAGCTAGGCCTTCTGTCCCATGGCTTTGCTAGGAATAGATGGGCCTTGTTATAGCTGTGTCGGATTATTTTGGTTGCCCCAACTTCACCACCGCCAAAATTGCGCTGATCAAATACCTCTTGAAGCTTGGCAGTATTATAACCTGCCCTTGTCTGCTGCATTTTGCTGCCTTCCGAATTGCGCGCATTAACAACCTGAAAGGGTACACCTTTCATGCACCTGTGTACCTCTGCCAACACTAATATCCGTGCGGATTACAAAGTCTTGGCAATGTTAATTTTCTTGATGTTGATATTTTTCATCATTCCGAGCTCTTGCTTGTTTTCTTCTTCTGAGATCTGCAGTGTTCTCAGGTAGCGGTGTTCAAGGTACCAGTATTTCTTTGTAGCTTACCTTATATCTTGTTGAGTACTAGGTGTGCAAACAATTGTCTGTTTCTCTTACTATGGACTTCCCTGTCCCCCCTAGTTATGCATCTTTTAAAATTGAACTTTAGTAGTTTTGTTTTACATAATATTGGTATTGATATTTATTAAGAATTATTTTTTGCATGTACCAGCACTTTTCCTGGGCATATGAATTAAACCATTCATTGTTTCATCGATTGAATATTGCGCGTTTGGAGCAGGTTTTCCAAATATTCGCAGTCCATGCAAGACTTAGAGAACGTAAACCAGATCAGTATAAATATGCGGCCACAGATTTTATCACCACGCTAATTCCCGGATTTACTAAATTAGCGCTGCAAGACTAACATTGCCCCAAAACGCCGCCCCTCACTCGTGGAGGCATCTGTCAGCACGTGAGTCAAATATGAATGCGCGGCTCGCACCAGGGAATTAACAATCTGGTTTGAAATATGGATGACGACCACCTGCTCCTATTTTAACATATGGCGTATCAAGAAACATTGACTCCGTCGCTTCAAGTAGAACTAGCAAAAGTGGTTTCGTAATCGCAAACCTAGGTAATCCTCTATTTGTTCTGTTTGAGTTGTGCGTATCTTTCTTTTAGAACAACAAAACAATGGAGCGACGTGATCGGCGCTGGTAGTGACTTCATTTGTGTAAAATAGAGAAAGCGATGATTTCGGCCTATGTTTGAAACCAAATGGTCACTTACCTCATGCATGCAGCGCACTAATATTTGGCTCAGTGCTCGCAGGGGTCTTCGTGACTGATCGGCATGGTTTTCAGACCATGCTCAAAAGGTGTTGCAGGGTCCCTTCCAAGTCTTTCTCAAATGCTGGTCACTACTTCAAGGTTCTTGATAAGAGTACATAAGTGTTTGGTTAGGGCTAATCCCAATGTTCCCATTGGTGTTCGCATAATTGCCATCACGTAGTAGTGGGCTCAGGAGAGCGGGTCGATCGCAATATGCCCGAGCACCTCTTTCAGCGAACACCGCGTACAACGGTGGACGCCCCGTTCCGGCCAGTTATAGGCAGTTTTGCTGTAAAAGAAAAAGTTCTAAGCAATCACGTGTGGACATAGAAAGACTGAGCACTGTTTCCGTTTGCGAGTTGGTGCTACATGGAAAAGGGGGAAGGAGGGCTCGACCGCCTCCTAAATTACCATCGTACTTGTGTATGCTACAAATCATGCTCGGTTGCCACGCAAAAAACACGGGTTCGATCCCGGCAGCGGCGGTGCGGTCGCATTTTCGATGGAGGCGAAAATGCCAGAGGCCCTGTACTGTGCGTTGTCAGTGCGCGTTAGATAACCCATGTGGTCAAAATTTTCGGAGCACTTCTCTACGGCTTTTCTCTTTTTTCCATCTTTTAGTACTCTTCCCCAACCCCCACGAAGCCGTGCTCCCGACGTGGGCTGCAGAAATTAGCGCTCTGTCCATAACCAACCCCTGTTCTAAATTTGTGGGCTCTGTTGCGATAATAGCTATTCATCTTGAACGCATTGAATGCGAGTCTACTTTTTCGTGCATTCTGAATTCTGTTTAAAAGTTTTTCACTAGTCACAATATTGACACGTGCGGTTGTTTTGGTTTAAGTGGAAAGCCGTTATCACTTCCCAGTGACACGCGCGCTGGTTTTGATTGTTTGCTGGAGCGGCGTTATCACTTTCTGTTACGCGCAGCGCAAACCGCGTTTATCTTGCATGCCACTTTTGGAACCGTGTCGATCATTCTTGCAACTTTGCGTGCTTGACGCGCACGTTTCAGTGACTTCTGGAATTCCAAAGATAATACGAGAACGAATTATGACGCATGTATAAAAACCGACGCATTACGCCGCTTGTCAGTCTTTGCGTCGACCGACGACTGTTCACGCCGCTATTTCTGTGCACTGTCATTGGCTTTGTTTTGGTGGGCACAAGTTCGCCCAATAAACAGTCTACCTGACATCGCCTGAGCCCTGCGTGCTTCGCTTGAGTGCTGCGTGCGTCACTACCACGTGACAATATGAGCATGCAGGAGGAAATCGCGACAGAACTCGTAAGTTTATGTTTGCCTTGGTAAGGAATTAGGGAAAATAAACACAAATTTGTAGGGTGAACATTCTTCGCTTCATTAAATATTGATCGAGAAGGCTAATAAGGTACTGTTCATGTAAGGGGCCATTTGCTGGACACTTGAAAGCCTTCAGCGATAGCTGCAAGTAAGGTTCTATTTCTTTCCAGTTTCCTTTCTTGGATGGATTGCAAGTGGACGTTACAAAGGCCAAGAGAACTTTGGCAAACAACTACGAAATAGGCGTCCACCTGCTAAAATATTTCACGCATCTGATTACGTATTTAGAAGGCCTGGAAGTGTAAGTTCATGCAAGTTGGCTATTACGCATGCTGTAACTCTCAGCATTTTCCTTTCTGGGTTAATGCTGAAACAGGTGGCACATTAGTGCTTGAGGCAAAATATTTGACGAACAGTTTTGTTAAGGAATTCCATGGAAATGAAGTGTTAACAGTATTATTTGCTGTTGGCCCTTTCATTGCACGTGCCTGTTCTAGCTGAAATTTCCAGTTGCGCTAACAGCCATGCTCACATTCGTACCGTCTACAGAAAACTGTGTTCATGCGAGAGTAAAAGGAAGAGCGAATACTGGGACAGTGGAAATTGTACAAAGTGAATTGATATCTCGAAAGTTTTCTAATTACAGTTCAGAAAGACTACTTGCTGGAATGTTGTCGTTAGTTTTATGTTATTAGCAAGTATTTCCTGCAAATATGTATAGTTTTGGTATTGTATAAAATTGTGGTCGGGGCCGCAGTGTGCGTCGAGAGGTGACATGTTTTATGATAGATTGCTATAGCGAATGTTCGCAAGAAAACTGTGCAACTATATTTTCCAAAATACAAAAAGCTTGCATGGAGGTTACGTCTTCATATAAATTGAAGACTCGGCTTCTACCGCTTTTGCTTCGGATCGCTTTCCATAAACCTCGCTGGGCGCAGTTATCTCGTTTACGAGGCATTATCGCGGGCATACGCTGTCATGCGCTGAGGAAAACTGAGGATAAACACGTGATATATTATGGTTCTTCCGCCGTTGAGGAGTTCCCAAAGGTGCTGTGAGCTCCAGCATGTCAAAATTTCAATATTGCAGCTAGTGTACTGGAATTTTCTGAGGAACGGCTTACGAAGCAGCTAGTTTTTCCTGCGTCTGTAACCTCAGTGAAGTTTGGTCACGAATAAAGCCCGTTGAATTGAGATAAGTACATGTCGCGTGGCAGGCATGCGTAGATATGCTTAGAAACTAAAGAAACTTTATAAAAATGGCTGATCTCAGTAAAACTTTACCTTGCAAAATTTACTAGAATCGAACTTACTTTAGATGTAATAGCTAATCGAACTTTGTAGAGCGGCTGCTCTGCAATATAGGTTCTTTCCAGCGACACTTACCGTAAGAGCGTCCGAAGTTTACTTTCCCTTTAATGCCCGCACAAATGTACGCAGGATACGCGATGAGTCGATGAAAAGTTGCCTTCATTTGGAGATACTTCTGCATGGCTGCTGCGGTTGTACGCAGCGCATTCATAGCATTAGGCGATGCATTGGCTAGACATTTAAACATGTGCTTTAATTTTTTTTGTAGAGTTTCAAAGAAATACGGTGAGCTTATCGAAGCTAGATTCCTTGAAATATTATTACGAACAAGAACAGCATGACTCATAAATTGCTGCAGCGGCACTGCGAGCCTTCTACGAGCACTTGAGAACGACCTATGGCGATGACCATGTATCTCATCTTTCTGGCAGTATAGAAGGCGGGACATCTCTTCGCAATACCGCGACTTCTTTGCTTCTACTTTTCTGGTGCTTTACAGGAAGACGTTTGTAAACTACGTTGGCTGGTATTTCATTCGTGAGATTACAGACATAATGCCCCAAGAAGTCCGAACTAAACTTAACAGCTTTCTGTCTGCAATATCAAAACCTGGAATCCGTGTAAACCTGGACGCAGATAGTTGTATCCAAAAGCTCATCGGATATCACGGCACGATGGAAGACGGCGTCGCGTCCTTGTACCTTGCACGCTACCTCGATCAAGACGCCATCAAAAAAGTGAGTCTTAACCATATTGCTCCTCATTAACCCTGAGTATAGGGGCATTGACACTAAAGTCAATGGACATGAGGAATCTGTTCTGTAGTATGATGTTTCAGTAATTTGAACGGCAGCCTGAAGGATCGGTAAATATTGACATGACGCCGGATAATGCAGTCCATCATAACTGAAACGACTTTTTCTGCCGATAATCGGCGTCTTACCTTTCTGGTTTGTAATAACAAGTCACTGCGACGCAGATATTATCGTGATCCCATTCGACACGTTCACTCCATGCCTTGCGTGATTGCACTTTTAAAGATTATTGTGCCTCTTTTGCCAAATTCCTAAACCTGACTTTTATTTTTATTTATTTATTTAACAATACTGTAGGTCTTCTGCAGACCCATACAGGAAGCGGGCATACATCATCACAGGTAACCAATTAGATACAAAGTTCAGGAAATACAATATTTTGAGGGACGATACGCACAACAGCAAAACACTTGAAAAACTACGCATGAGAAACAATATATATGTACAAAAGATTACAATGCACCACTGCAAAACACGTTTTTGTTATCGCAACAACAAGAACAGCAAAATGTAACTATACTGGCTCTGTTAACTGCTCAACTAAAGAACAAAATTCATCAATATTTGTAATATTAACAGCTTCACCTGGTAGCGCGTTCCAAGCGGTGACAGCGCGAGGGAAAAAGGAATATTTAAACACATTGCTATGGGCACTGAAGGGGCGTATACATTTATCATGGTTCGTCCTAGTAGAACGGCGGCCAGGCGGATGAATATAGTCGTCTTTACAGATTTTAAGGTGACCGTGAAAAAGGAGATAAAAAAACTTCGTGGAAGCAACATGACGCCGGCTAGACAGAGTTGCTAGGTGCGCTTGATGACGCATGTCCGTTGCACTGTCGCGCCAGGAGTATATTGAGTATATAAACCTCAGGGCCCTGTTCTGCAATTTTTCAAGTTTTTCGCGAAGATAGTTTTGATGAGGGTCCCACACTATACATCCGTATTCTAGAATGGGCCTGACCAGGGTTTTGTAGGCGGTTAGTTTAACTGCTGTAGGTGCTTTGCTCAATTTTCTACGCAGAAATCCAAGTTGTTTAAATGCCTTGGTACATGTATTGGTAATGTGCTGTTCCCATTTTAAATCTTGCGAGAATGTGACGCCCAGATATTTTACTTTGTCAACTTTGCTAATATTGGAGCCATTAAGATTGTACACAAATGACAAAGGTCGTTTTTTCTTGGTTAGACTTATGAACGTGGTTTTAGACACATTTATTTCCATTCCCCACATCTCACACCATTGGGAAATGTTTTGTAAAGTAGAATTGAGTTTTAATTGGTCATCGGTACCGCGTATTGTAGTGTAAATGACGCAGTCATCTGCGAAAAGTCGCAATGTTACACCTGGTTCCGCACAAGAAGAGATGTCATTAACGTAAACAAGAAATAATGTTGGCCCCAAAACAGACCCTTGGGGTACACCGGAAAAAACACCGAGGCAATCAGAGTCTACGTTGTTTAAAGTTACATACTGGGAGCGATTAGTTAAATAGGCCGAAATCCACGCAATTACTTTGCTATTAATCCCAAGAGATTCAAGCTTGGCTATTAATTTGGAGTGAGGCACACGGTCGAAGGCTTTCGCAAAGTCTATGAATATTGCATCAGCCTGAAGTTTGGAGTCAATTATGCCAGCAAAGTCATGCGCTATTTCTGCAAGTTGCGTTACCGTGGAGAGACCCCTACGGAATCCGTGTTGCTTCGGCGTTTCGATGCCATCAGTACCTTGCAACCAAGTATAGATAGTGAACCGTCGAGGTGAGGCATAATATTGTAGGGCGAGCTCTTAGTTGTATAAGCGCTTAGTACATGTGACACGAAGTGGGCATGTTCTCGAACGTACAGCCGTCAGCACGGTTAACTAGAACGCTTTGTAGCGTGGCCTGGACTACTTCGACTGAAGCCAGCGCCAGGTTATGGTCGGCGCTACAAGTGGCCCAGCCCACGCAACAGAGCTTTCTAGTTAACCGTGTTGACGGCTGTACTTTTGAAGAAGCTGGATCTACCACGTCGCGAACAGTGCTCAGCGAATGGAACGCGATACTCGCAGCGCAGGGCTGCCGACGTCTTCTGCGTAGTGGCTTTGTGCTGGTGACACCCAGCCGATTCTCTGTGGTGCTTAATGAAAATAAAAATTTTAGGGGCGAAGCTCCTCTTAGTCTAACCTTGTCACGCGTCTGGCGTCAGTCGTCAGGCGTAACCCGCGTGCCTCCCGGCGCGTGCCTCTCTCTGTCTCTCTCTCCCGGCGCGTGCCTCCCGGGCGCGTGCCTCTGCTGTTCTTGTGTGAGAGAGACAGAGACAGAGAGAGCGAAAGGCGCGCGTAGGGCTATGGAAACGTTGTTTCCTAGAGGAAGTCCGCCACGGTGGTGTAGTGGTTACGGTACTCGGCTGCCACCCAAAAAACGCGGGTTCGGTCCCGGCCGCGGCGGTCGCATTTTCGATGGAGGCGAAAATCCCAGAGGCCCGTGTACTGTGCGTTGTCAGTGCACGTTAAAGAACCCCAGGTGGTCTAAATTTCCGGAGCCCTCCACTACGGCCTTCCTCTCTTCTTTATCTCTTCCACTCCCTTTCTCCCACCCCCACGGACGCTTAGCCGTGCTCCCTACATGGGCTGCAGAAATTAGCGTCCTTTCCTAACAGAACCACACACAATCAATTTTAGAGGAACGCTGTACCAGCTCGCAAAGAAGGAGAACGCGCCCTCACCCGCGAGAAACAACGTTGGCGCAGGCAGCATCTCCTAGCGAGTTTCTTGATTGAGAAATACCGACTGGTCGCGTTGGAGAAGCGTTCACCGGCAACCCATATATATTATATATAGGCACTGGATCTTGACTTGCAATGAAGTGCCGGTGGGAGATTTCACTTGTGCATAGTTGAACCATGAGGATTCGTAGCGTGCGCGTTAACTAAATTAATCCGGAACTCGGCATGATCTACGATGAACATCCCTAGCTTCGCCCACTCATCATCATTCACTCCGTGGATATGCTGTAATTTTTTTCAAGCAGTCCGATTCGGCTTGGTCTCTGTGTGATTACTCAGCGCACTTCAGTAGCAGCGCAAAATACGCGCGCTGTCACGTGGTTCGAGTATCGCGTTTCAATTGCTGAGCAGTGTAGATGGGCAGAGAGAACTGTACTTAACAAAGCTCGGAATTGCAGCTTTCTAACTTAGTCGTTGATCTCGAGATGCGTTTAGTTACTGTGCAGCGTATGATTATGAACTAAGCTGCCGTAGGAGCTGCAGCAAAATGTGTGTTACACGCGTTTGTGGAGAGAAACATAATGCTTTTGCTTGTTGGAAATATGATGTCGCTGAGCTTCTTGTTTTCTAGAGACGCGTCGTAAAGTGTCTTTTTTTTTTATCTGTCAACAGGCATCTGATGTGGCGACGCGCCTTAATTCACCGTTTCGTGAGTTTATAGAGAAGAATACGTGGATGGACGGAGAGACTCGGGGGAAGACATTGAAATGGGTAACAATATGGCCTTAAGCTATATGACGCGGTTGCTCTAGAACATATTGTAGGCACTTAAAAGGCTCCTCTTCGTCACCTGTACATAATCATCACAACGGCTTCTTCTCCATCGGATGTGGGTAATCATCGGTAGTCTGTTCGGTGCTTTGGGCGCGGCCGGTTCGCTGCATCATCGAGGCCTAATAAATAAATACACCGTAACAACCGCATCCTCACAATATCAAGGAATTTAGAAAGGTTATGAAACCTCGTTATTAGATTGCTTTGTTATTGCCACTGTGTGACGAAATACCTTGTTTTATCTATATAACCATTGATAATGGTGTTCTCCAAATCCTCCTGCAACTACTTATGAACCCGTACCCTAAAGAACGTTTAACATTTGCGCCGCTTCGCCAACTAGTTTGTATGACTATGGAGCTCATACTTACAGAAGTGAAACTCGACGTACACTGTTCCAGCTGCGGCCATTCCAGCTAGCCCTGCATTCAGTAGTACGGCTGCTGTAAACGCACTCCTAATGTGGTCAGTGAAAAAGTACAGCTCGCACGTGCACTAGCAACGCAACTATATAGATGTGCGCCTCTCTATTTCATTTTATAGCTGCCGGGCTCAGTACACCTCAAATATCCCGTTTACCTAATATGACACGCGCACATCTGTTAAATAAATATTTTCCGAATACATTCAGGAGTCTGCATTAGTTTGAAGCGCATTCGTTCAACCTTGAGTGTGCAGTGACATGGTGCTCAGTAATTTGGCTTAAACAATGCTCAGTAATACGACCGAAGCGAGAGGTAGGTGAAATGTTTATTTATTAGCGTGTTTGCATAGACAGTTAAGATAACTGAAGGGCACGCGCGAAAGCGTTTCATGCGCGATTGTCACCACCACGTCAATATAACAGCAGTTCTCGAGTAGTCACCGTTCCTTAGATACTAACGAAATTTTCCAGTGGCTCAGGAGAAGTGCGGTTAAGTAGCCGCGCACGGTCAAACAGCCGTGCATGTTTTAAAGTGATAGTGTGTCGCAGAAACTCGCTGTCGCCGCCAGGCCGTGTATTTCGACGTAGCCGACTACGCAAGCCCTGCGCCATGACACAGGTGCGTTAGTGAACAAAACTCAACGTCTCCAAGTAAAATCTCTCAGAACAGTCGGAAACTATGAGTTAACACCTACGTAATACCTCGAACTCTAATTTGAATTTAAAAAATGTTAATTCTGTGGCGAGGAGGTGATACGAACAGCGCCCAATTGGTGATATAGTGCTCGCTCTTGACGGGTCTGGCCATCTAGAGCTGACAAGCGCAATGCAAATTTTGCACGATCCCTAACGTCTGTGCCAAGAGTTACTTGTACGCCGCTGCGCGCCGCAGGAGCAGTTTACGTTTCCAACGGTAACACGTTCCTGACGGCTTGCTGTTCTATCTAGAGCGTCCATCGAGAATGTGAAGATGACGGCCGCGACCGCGAGCGCCTACGACCACTTACGTCGCTTACGTCAGCGCCCGTGCCGTTACGTTGTTCATAGACCTTGCTGAAAGTCGCCGCGCCGCGCAAACTCAAAAAAAGTAAAAAAGAGGCGTCACGTATACGTATGGTGACGAGGGAGTAATGTAATAACACGTAATCATCACGCGACGCCTGCGCCCCGGTGCGGGAAAAGGCACGGAACGAATATGGCTTGCGGAGGCTAGACAGGCCGAGAAGCTAGGGTGTGTAGCTCGCCATCTTGCATCATTTTTTTCCTTCTCCGCCGCGGTGGTCTAGTGCTTATGGTATTCGGTTTCCACCCAAAAAACGCGGGTTCTATCCCGGCCGCGGCGGTAGCGTTTCGGTGGAGACGAAAATGCGAGGGACCCCTGTACTGTGCGCTGTCAGTGCACGCTAAAGAACCCCAGGTGGTCTAAGTTTCCGGAGCCCTCCACTACGGCCTTTCTCTCCTCTCTGTCTCTTTCACTCCCTTTCCCCCACCCCCACGGACGCTTAGCCGTGCGCCCTACAGCTGCATAAATTAGCGTCCTTTCATAACCGAGCCACAATCATCATCATCATGCGCGCCCCTATAAAATATTTTTTTTCTCCCCTTCTAACGAACCAATTGACAAATTCTTTCGGTAGAGCTAAAGTGTTTTGCACGGTTCTAGAAACAATACTCCGTTACTTCATATTTGTGGGACAGAGTAGTTAATAGAAGCATAACAGCGCTCTAATAAATGTGACGCCCCCGATGCCTGTGCCATGACTGACGTGTTTTTCTTTAGAGAAGTTCCTGAGGCAGTATGGTACTGGCTTCAAGAAGGGATATCGAAATGTTCGCTGCTAAGAGAAGGTACTCATAGACTAGATGAAACTCTGGTGCGCTTTCATCAGCTATGTTTTTGATCGTTTAGAATTTTTGTAATGTTATTTGGATGTATTAACGTTAATATATGCAAATTTTGTGTTGTTTAGATGGAAGCTCTTCAGTTCCAAATTGGGGCGCCGCAAAGGCTTCTCAATCGCGCTACAGTGGAGAAACTCTATGAACTTGTAAGAACTAACGTCTTTTTGTTGGATCTCCTTAGAGATAAGGTGCTAAGTAATAGATGGAACGCTGTAGTACATATGTAGTATGCAAGTTTTTGAGTTTATTAGCCTATGGAGAAGCTGCATTAGCTCGAAAAATCGTTCGCATTCTGAAACACGGCGCTGACGTCGAGCTAACCGAAAGCAAAAGCGGTCATTGACCTTGTTCTTAGACATTTGTACCCGTTAGGAAGAGGCAACGGCCATTTTAGCACAGTCTGCGCGTATATCGAATTTCAGGGCGTGCTCAGGTGTGCTGTAAAGGAAGCATGGGAGCTGTAGTAATAATCATGTTTAGCAATTGGGAGGCGTGTTGTTTCCCTTGGCGTCCGTGTACCCTCTCAACTTCTTAATTATTCCCAGTGATACATTTGTTTATATTGCTCCTGCATCTATAGCCAGCTCAGGCGCATTGTTGGGACAACGCTTCGTACCTTCCCGCATATGTTCTTGACAGAAACGAACTGCGCGAAATAAACACGGACAAGGAAGACACACGCACCCAAATTACCCTCAAAATTGCCCCCAATGCCCCCAAATTCATTGTTGGTAAGACAAGCCGCTATACCACATCATTATATCCTTCCTTCAAAGGAACTCTTTAAAAGAAAAGGTATAGCTACATATATTTAAAGTTAAACATTGTCAGACCTTAATACTGGCTTATCAGAACGGTTTTCTGCAATATACTAACATAATGCGAATTTCTGAAAGCGATAAATTACTTCCGCCGGGTGTTGAAACAAAGTATGAAAAATAAACTGTTCTATACTGTATGATATCAATTTGGAATTTGAAATTTCATGTCTTAAGATAATAAGTGATCTACATCAATGCACATATTTCTACACCCCAAGAAGAAATACTCTCTCGTTAAAAGGCGCTAGCAATAATTATAATTCTGAGTTCACCTTTTTCTACCGTTATTTCTTCTAGCTTCTCTTCCTGTGCTTGTTAAGCTTGCAAATCACGGCCTATTTCAACTGCCTATATCTGTTAGATATTTTACTTGTTTTTGTTTCACAGACGGCAAATTATGAATGGTAGATTGGTTGTTGATTGCTTTCATTTACTGGCAATGATTTGAATTATTTGAATTTCAGTTGAATTCTATTTCTTCGTTTGCCTACCTGTTTAGCCTACGCTATTCTTGTGCAGATACAGCTTTGTATTTCGATAGTGTTAGTTGGTCATTTGTTAATGTGTTTATCGTTCTTTGTGTGCTTGCTTTGCAATAACTATTTGTGGAGGTATGTTTTGACTATCGTACTGTAAACTGCGCCTTCAGTAATATGCGTTTAATATTAAAAGGTGCCATTCACGCTTTCCTGTGAGGCCTCCGCCTGTGAGTAACCTTACCTTTAAGAATTTCATTACGTACGCGAAGAAGCGAAAAAATCTTAATCACTTAGATTTTTGCGTGGCGATGCCCGCCAGCACGTGACAATCTTGTCCATCCACGAAGTCAGCTGCCCATTATAAAGAGACAATTTGGCCAACACAGTGAAACTATTTATTTGAATAGTTCGATATTGAAGAAACTGGCTCGCTGTATAGGTTGCGTAAGTTTCATATAAGGATTTTAGAACATATGTATTATCTTCTTTATAATTATAGACACAACTACGGTAAAACATTGAGCGCTAAATAAGCACATCTTTTTTATTTGCCGATCCACGCTTCGCATTAAAGAGAACGTTAGGCCTGAATGCTCAATGACACTTCTTTCTCCGGGCATGACCATGATTTATTTTTTTAATTTTAATTTTATTTCACCCTCAGTGTACACAGTACATCACAGAGGGGAGGGGCTATCATACATGCATGAAACAGTCTGTCAATAGGCAAAAAAATAATAATATGGAACATAACAAGCGTTACACAACACACCAGTAGTACATAACCTAATAAGCACATAAGTACATTGATACACACAGTAAATGTAGAAGACAACTCGCTGTAGCACAACAAAGAGAAACTTTCACAATGCCTAACTCATGGTGATTAATTATTTAACAAGGCATTTTTAAAATGTATGGGGTCATGGATGCTCGTCACAGACCGAGGAAGCTGGTTCCATTCTCTAGCTGTCTTGGGCAAAAATGACGATGAATGGGTGATTGTGTTGCTCTTGGGCACCTGGACCTTATGACGATGGCCGAGACGCGCTGGTATCAAAGATGCGGCACGTATCAACAGTGAAATCAGATGAGGGTTATGATAATAAATCTTATGAAAAAGACATGGTCGAGAACGTTTCCTGCGAACTGCAAGTGAAAGAAGTTGTAACGATGCTTTCATGAAAGTTACGCTGGATGTTCTATAATAACTAGATAACGTGAAACAGGCAGCATGGTTTTGTATCGCCTCTATGTTTATGGCTGCCACATTACAAAAATCCTCGAGATCCCACACACTGTTGGAATCGGTGCAGCGCAAAGCAGTCAATGAGAAAATTTCCAACGATGAATTTAATGGTTTCAACAAAGCATTACGAATGCGTCTATGCAGAGGGCTTGAGCAGGTGTATGCTTAACGTGGGCCAACGAGGAATGTCGACAGCACTGTGGTGACTGAATGGTGGCTCGTGGTATATAACGTAACGTTGGTACTCATGTTAGTGCACAGACGTCCCTTTTTTAAAAAAGTGCACCATACGATGAGTTGATGTGCGTATCGTATGTGTCGTTCGTTGAAGTAATGCTACGGAATCGAGCACAGTTGCAGAGAAGCATGCCGAATGATAGCTGAACACGAGTATTGTTTTTTGCATTGCTATGATAGCGCTTAACATCCACTAGTCGTACAATGGGCGTTACACAAGCTCCGCCATCACGACTGCTGGCGAAATATGTTTATTTACTATATGTACCATATGGAAGGAGCCTCTCTTAGTCTAGTGATAGCATGCTTGCTTGGCACCTAGGCGGTCAGGGTTCGATTCCTGCGACCCTACAGTGTGGTACATGTCGACTTCGGAAATCACAGCGTGTTCATCTGTGTGCGTGTGCCTATTTATTTAGATTTGAAATGGAGACTATGAAAACGATATGTCTTTCTTGTGTTTGCGTGTGTTATAATTATATGTGAAACCTCTATTTGAGTCGGTCCTTGATTGCCAGAGAAAGTAGAAAATTGAAACACCTGCGGCGCGTGCCCGCTTACCATGGGCCAAGCACTACGGTTATGAGCCGTACGTGATTGCACTATCGCTAATTTTGACGCAGACGTCGAGTATGTAATGTTAGGGATATAAAGATAAAGCATTCGTGTTATTCATGAAGTTGTACCATGCCATCCAAATTATGGGTATACCGCGTGGACGAGACGACTAGCAGAGCACCGAGACGTATGTGGATAGATAGATAGATAGATAGATAGATAGATAGATAGATAGATAGATAGATAGATAGATAGATAGATGCGGTCAAACTGACTCAAGTTCGCCAACTAATGCTTCGCATTTATTAGACCTTTCTTAAAACCCGAACTTTTTGTGATAGGACACGAGTGTTAAGGGTATACGTCTATCCAGCGGGCCCGCAATGTGGCTGGCAGGCTCGGCTTGCCGGTAACTACGTGGGATTGAGCTGGTGGGCGACTCCCTCGCGTGCCGTAGGAGAAAATAAGGTGGTTTTCAATTCAACTCATTGGAGACGTCGATAGCAACACACACACACACACACACACACACACACACACACACACACACACACACACACACACACACACACACACACATATATATATATATATATATATATATATATATGTGTGTGTGTGTGTGTGTGTTATCGATTAGCTAATAGCGATAATGCTAATTAGCTCATACCTCCTTAAGAACAACGATGACGTGGCATTATGTGTTGCTATCGACGTCGTGTATATATATATATATATATATATATATATATATATATATATATATATATATATATATATATATACATCAGAAAGTCACAGTGACAAACATATTATTTAGGATTTATTCTGACGTTTCGGCTGGAGACCAGCATTTTTCAAAGACTTTTGAAAAAGGCTGGTCTCCAGCCGAAACGTCAGAATAAGTCCTAAATAATATTTGTCACTGCGACTTTCTGATAGTATAGTTACCCCGATAGCCAGCAAGAACTATTTTTGATATATATATATATATATATATATATATATATATATATATAGATGACAAGCTCATTGCGTGTTTATAAGAAGAAAGATGTTTAAATATGTTGCTTTACGTTGTTTTTTCCCCATGGCAGTATATTTTCTTGTGTTTTCATGCCATAGGTTGAGGAACCAGACAATGGCTCTCCTATACTTTATTTCTATACCTTCCGTCGGAACAATTACCTGCAGATGTTAAGAAAGAACCGTGACACATATGACAGAAAAGACATGTGAGTAACAGACGATTGCTGATATTAAAAAGATATGTTTCACATTATGGCACATGTAACTCCATTCACGCACTTTTGTACAAACGCATTCCCTAAATATTTTCAATGCATAGTAAGTATAGTGAACGTCTCTATAGCTTCCTTTGCAACACGATGAAAATGGAGTGCACGGCTTCAGAAAATTAGTGAGACCTATTCTGGCTTAAGTATAATTCGCTTCACTCACACATATATTCGTGGTTAAATTTGTACTAATTTTCCACACCGCGCAGAAATATGGTTTCTCCTGCACCCTCATATCTTAAACTTTGTTGCCTTTGAATAAAATAATTATAGCATATGGCAATGTTCGAGTGGTTCTAAGAACGAATACACTTAGTTGAAGTGGTAATCGCTTATACTATGTAAACGTGTAGTTCTCTTGAAGATCACTGAGCACATTGCGTCTAGGTTTTAACGGGGCCGCAACACGGTTGTCTGAGGATGTTCAAAGACGTAATCCTTAGCGTGACCCTGTCTGTCACGGCTACGTAGTTTTACTTAAACCCCTCTTTGTGAATTTCATTTCCATAGAGATTTTCGTTTCGTGGTGCCATAGTTGTTTGCTTTATCGAACATTTACTGTCATAAAATTTTAAGCGCCTTGTGCGAAAATCTGTGTTCTGTTTGGCACAAAATTCTTTTGTTATTGAAACAGAAAACCCAATATTATATTTAAACTACGACAGGTTGCTGTATACGTGTAACCCTTTGCCACATGTTAGCCGCTTTTGAAGGCAGATCTCCAAAGAAATCGTGCCCCAAGACGCAGAAGCACACGGATTTAATTTAGTGAACCTTGCCATCGCGGACGTAATAAAGCTCTTACAACGTGCCTTTTTGAGTGACTAGGTGGTGTTGCTCTAGATTTTCGTCATTGATTCCTCTACCCTTCCTTAGTGTAATCTTTATCACATGTCCTACCTTTGCCTGTCAAAACCGGATGTCACCACGGAGGCGAAAATTTTGATACGCATTAGATGTGTAGACACATAAATAAAGCCGTCATGCACGAAATGTAAAGTGCAGTGCGTTAGTTTGGTGTCATATATGCTGTGCACAGCAAATATTCTGAGGTAGTCTTCTTTCAGTTTTGTGTTCACATACTTTTCTAGAAGTACGAACTGCAAGATGCGCTTCCTGGCTTGAGCAGAGCACGTTGTTCTAGCGTCTATTTCTTCTATTATATTTTTTCAATTGTTAGCTTAAATATCGTCAACAAAATGATATTTTAAATATAGTTTACGCTCATTCAAGGTGACGTCATTCATTAAAGATTTGTAATCATCGAAGGCGGAGCCTTCTGTCTTCATCATGCAGACAGAGTGTCCTTTCTGTTTTCGCTAAGGCCTTTTGGTCACGGCGGTGTTACATATCCCGTTATTACCATGATTAGTGTTGCGCATTGCTTGGGTGCTCAGTTGGACGAATGGGGCCAATAGAGGTGTCCGATTACCCTCACAGCTTACGAGTGCAAGCAAAAAAAAAATAATCCACTAACATTTTTCTTTATCGGTGATGCTAGCCAATCATGTCATTTTACCTAGCGTTACTGTGCAGCAAACTCAAACGGATTGATTGAAATGTAGGGGATTAATCTACGCTGCTACTTTCTCTGTAATTAATAAACAGTTAGCTTCTGGGCTTTAAAAAAGTTCATTTCGTGACGGTTTGCCTCTGCTTGCTGAGGATGAAATTTGGTTACTTATGATCCGTATGTTTTTCTGAAATGCCAATGGATGTAGAATTCGTAGATAATAGTGGCTTTGGTGAACTGCTTGCTGATCGTAATTTTTGCGACAAAAATAAGTACCCTGAGGTATAAACAGTATTATAGTTCTTTTGTGGCATGAATATTTGAAAAGCTTTTACGATATAGTTGAAAAAACGTATCGATTGGAAAAGAATCATTGACCAGAGATATGCTACGTTTCAGATGGCCGGTGTCTACACTATCTACTTATGGAAGGTACTCAGAACATTACATGGCGTTAGGTAAGCTTACGAGTTGAGTGTGTGCAAATGTTGGCGGATTATAAGGCGCGAATGAAATATCCCAATATGAATTTTTCCTAGTTGCTTGGTGACATGGGCAACCAGCGGTGACACTTAGACGTCTAGGAGCCCACTTAAAACCTGCTCTTAGAAATGTCGAGTTTGCAGCCGTTCGTTATTTATAACACTGTTATATACAAAAGAGCGTGTACAAAGAACTTCTGCTTCGACTTGTGGAGGCCACCACGTAAAATTGTTATCAGGCACTCTCTTTCTGTTAAATAACTTCTGAGTAACCAGAACTCGGAAAAAGAAACGTGGGAAATCTAACAAACACGACCCTCTTGTGTTTATGGAGGCCCAGGTTTCTAAACCAAACTTTGGGTAGATAATAAGATGACGGCACTGTTTCGAGGATCCGGATGTATATGGTCCGTTGGACCAGCGTTTTAAAAATAAATACACTTGGAAGGAAGCGCATTGACTGAAAAGTCAAACAAGAATTGGTTCTCTGAGGGAGCTCGCCAATCACAAAGCTGGAAGCTGCCAACCTTAACGGACACGCTAGAATATGTGTCCAGTGTCGTAATAAAAAAAATTACAGCCCTAGCACTCCGTACAAATGGTTAACCAGCGAAGCTGAAATGTGCGGCCCCGGTGTTTAGCAGTGGGTTCAACCCGACACAGACGTCGCAAGCGAAGCCAAAGAGCCGCTGGAGAAACGCTCGCTGAAAGCGGGCGTTCGCCCCGGGAACGCGCTCCCGCAATCATCACGTCGACGCTGTTCTGCCCGCAACGCTGCTGCTTCGGCGCGCCGTCGTTGCAAGCGTTTGACATCGCGAGCTAACATCCGCGGCTTACCCATGTGGAAGCTCTCAGTCGAAGCGGATGCTCGCGTGCTCGGCGCCACGGCTGAGACGGGATGGACGACGTCACTCACGGGCCAGCCAATGGCACGCGCGCTTTGGTACGGCGCAGAGAACGACGTCACTGGAAGGCGCAGCCAATGGAGACCGCGCGCGGTCCACGGACGAGCGGTTTTTCGTTTCTTCTCGCGATCAACAGCTTTCGCTGTAAAAAGAAAGCGCAGATAATGCCACAATTTAAAACGTATATACAGTGAACGGGCAACGCACAAGAGCGATTCTGTTTTACGAGTCGTAGCATTCCTGCAGCCACACTTGTTGGAAATACAAATATGCAAGCTCATTTAGTCATGACAGGTGGCAATTAGAGCACTCATATCAGAAAATATTTTGCTGTTGTCACTTAGATTTGCCAAGCCGTGTTAGTGACGAAATTTTACCGTGAAGGCCCTGCTGGTTCTGTGAACTCTAAGGTGGCACTGAACTACAGCGGGGCTTTGTCAAGAAAGCACAGATTTCTTGGCAACGTCCGCCAACTTGGTGAAGTTTCCAGTAATTTTATGAGAAATAACTGTACTATTTTACCGTAATATGCGTTTGCTTTGATAGTGATGAATGTACACAATATTTAGGAGTTGTGAGGCAAGATTATATAGCAGTTTTTTTCGATTAAGGTAATTTGATTAGCCGTGAAAGGTGATGAGCCTTGTTGCCATTCCGATACTCGTAGCAGTGTTTACTTTTGCAGTGTGGTGGGATGGAAACGATTTTACCCTTCATGTGATAAAAAATAAGGAAGTTGGTATCGTTAATCGCAGCCATTATTATTTTTAATGACCTGTAAAGGGAAAATGGTCCTATGCGACAGAGACCTGACCAGCAGGTTAGTTGTGTTTGTAAATGAAAATGCGAAGATTATTTGATACGAAAAAAATGAATGAATGATCTGTATTGCTCGTTTCAGTGAGATCAAACAGGGAATGTAAATGCAGCGCAACTAGGTGCCTTAACAGCTTCGAAAGCTGGAAAGTCAGGTTTAACTGAAGGCAGGCGGTTTACCCAACGCCAGGCCCTGTTGGCCACGTCTCACCGTGACAGGAAAAATGAGAGAAATGGCTGAGAGAAGAGGAGAAAGTCGCTTTTGCTGCTGCCGACGTAGTATAGGAGTTCGGTTCTCTGTGCGTACACAGTTAGTAAGATGAAGTAATGCTAACTGCAAATTTTTTATGGTCACGTTTTGAGGAATTACTAAGTTACCTTTTTTGTTTAATATATGTAGCTGTATGTGCATGATAAAGCGTTTGATGCAGTATAAATTTTATATGGCATGTTGCAATAACGTTATGCGAAGGCTAAAGTGCTCTTGTACGATAAGCAACTCATCAGAAAAGGGTTTGCAAGGCCGCTCTTAAATTGAGTAAACAGTGGAGGACGCCGACCAAAAGAGAATAAAAATGTAATGACGCTGCCACACCCAGAACGGGAGCCTTGTTCACAATCAGATTGTGAACAAGGCCTCCGTTCTGGGTGCCAAAACATCAATACATTTTATTCTCTTGTGGTCGGCGTCCTCCTCTGTTTTGGTCAATGATTCTTCCCGACCAGAGGGGTGTCCGTCGAAGCCTTGATTTCCGCTATTAAATGTGTCATTTTGCGAAAATTACGTCTTCACTGCACACGTTTTGTACGTACGCATATTGCTGCTGACTTTTCATGACGGTAATAATCATAAAATTGCTTCGGGATTGATTAAAAGAGACGCTACTTGAGGAATGCTGGTCTCTCTTTTCGTTGAACAGGCATGCCTGCAGGTGCACTTCAAGAACCCATATTCCTAGACACTTGGCCCGAGTGAGTATATTCTATCGATCAAAAAACCTACATGGCTAGCGCTAACAATGAGAACTCTAGTCTGCTGACATGCGTGGCTTGTGCAGAAAAGTTGTCCGTACAGGAGTGAAGATATGTATGAGGCCGCGCGTGTGACAACCTGTGCGTAAATCTATTTATTTATATACAATATCTAGAGCGCTCACGTGGGCCATCAGTGTACGGGGACATAATGAAATGCGAAAAGAAATCTTGAGGTGCAAGTACAGATACATAATAAAATGCAGACTAGTGACATGTAATTAACGGTTCCGTGAAGATAAGAAAAAAAATCCTGGTGCCCTTAAGCTTCGCCTTAACTGCTGAACGCGATAGCAATGCATGGTCCCTCTCTCATGGCGCTCTCTTTCCCTCGCCATGCTTTTCATACACAGAGCCACGTAACTGTCATGACACCACTTTGCAGAAAGTGCGAGGTGCTTGTTATTATGTGTTTTTACTCGTGAAGTTGAGATAGTGAATTACTGCAGTTTAATTGGAAAAGTGCAAAGGTGGTGATGCGCCATCAAACCTCGCCGATGAAGGAGGTGCCGAAGTTCACCTGGCGCTTGTACCACAGCACAGTGTCTATCATAAACGTGTCGACAATCCCGTGGCGTGAGGGAACGTCTACACGCATGCGAGCACAGGCGATCGCGCGCGAAAGTAAAAGTGCGAGAGCTCTCCTATGCATACGGCGTGACGAAGCACGGCACCTTGGGCCCTTCGCGCCTTTTCGCGGGTGACAGTCAAGCCTCTGCCACGCTGATGCAGCTCTGATATGCATCTACGACATGAGCGTATCAGCAACGGTAAATGGAACCGCAGGTTTTTTTCTTATTCCTTTATTTGCATCTAGCGCGCGACCGGGTAAGGAGCTCGCTTTTCTGAACGCCCTTTTTCTTTTTTTAATGACAGGAGCGAGACGCTTACGCATACTGTGGTTCTGCCTAAAGTCCCTAGATATTTTTTTCCGTTTTATAAACGGAGAAAAGATCTAGGGACTTTAGTTCTGCCCACCGCAACGGCAACCGCTGACGACAGCGCGGAAGCCAGCGAATGAGGAGACGCCAAATCGAGGTTGCAGAAAGTGACCTGTTTGCCCGATCGTGCGCCTATCTCGAATTTTCGCTCACGGACTACGCTGATTTTCCGGTCTTAACCAACAACGCCGACACCGGAATTTTTGCAAGATGAGCTGTGTAACATCATCGCGGTTATAGCATTACATAATAAAGTTCAACAGGGTAACCTGCCATTAACGTTGACATCTATTAATTCGCAACATAAGAACAAGCAAATATATCAAAAGCCAAGCAGAGAGATCGCAAAATCGGGGGAAAACGAGAGCACATACAATAACTTTCAAGAGTGCCCAGACTGCGATAAAATATAACTTTGAAGCTCAAGTTCACCATCGGATATAGAGACAATTTGCTGAGCTAGTTTATTACATTGGTGAATTTCTCGTGGACAAAATGAATATTTAAGGAGGTTAATTCAGTGTGATTACTACGGGAAGATGTACGCATATGTAGGTTTTTTTACAAATGCCCGTTAAACCACGAAATATTTTATGAAAGAAGGAGGAGGAAAAATCTTTATTAAGTAGGAAATTTAATGGCACTTCAGGTTGGGGCCTTTAGGGCTTCACTGGCTTTTGCGGCTCGCTGAGCTTGGTCTATAGGAGGGCCAATCGGCTCTCCCAGTCCTAGCATGCGTGTAGTGCCTGCCACTGCCTAAAGAAATCCGCTACCCTTAGTAGGGGTGAGTTGATTTTTTTCCTGGCTTACATGCACATTCCCACGTAATGTGGGCCAGCGTGGGTTTTGCGCCACATCAACGACAGGTGTTGTGTAATGTGCCGGGTGCATCTCGCAGAGCATGTTGAGGTGCGGGTGTGAATTTGTGTGTAGAAGGACAAACATAAATCTCTGCGCCTGTGTTCAAGAACAGGTCATACTAAAGTACTTCCGATTTCGAAACACCTTTATAAAAGTCGTAATCACCGGCGATGAAACGGACCGCTCTCCGCTGCACACGATTGAGAGCATCGATTTTTTACATCCCCGAGTACTACTCACGTACTCCAAGAGTGGATGAAAATTCTGTATATACAGATTTTCGTATTGCCGGGCCAGTGCCTGCTTAAAATTACTCCACAACACGTTTATTATTTTGCTAGTATTTGAGGCGATGCAATCTACGCGCGCATAGCTTGTTGTATAGGGCTGTTTTTAGGGGCGAAGCTCCTTAAGGTTTGGGTGATGATGATGATGAAAAAACTTTAATTGTAGAGGAGAGAGGTACAGGGCCAAAGCATGACCCCGCTACATGGTCGGCGTCCCTAGTCCGGCACACCGCATGACGAAGCCCCGTCTCGCGCCCGTCGCACCAGAGCCCGTTGTGACTCTAGCGATGAGCTGTTGAGGAGGGCAGTCTCCCATGCCTCTCGGGAAGGGGTAGGGGAAGTGGGTAGGTGGGGATTTTTCGTACATGCCCACACCATGTGGAAGATATCGCAGGTCTCCCCACAGTGGTCTGTCCGTCCGTTGTTCCTAGTAGCGCGTTACCTTCAAAGAAATGAATGATGATACGTGTGGGAGGCGCGCCCTCGGCGCGTGCCTCTTCGCGCTCGAGCTCTCTCACTATTCCATCTGCTGTCTTGTGAGAGAGAGAGAGAGAGAGAGAAAGCGAAAGGCGCGCGTTGACTATAGAAACGCTTTTTTTTTCTTGTCCGCCGCGGTGGTGTAGTGGTTACGGTACTCGGCTGCCACCCAAAAAACGCGGGTTCGATCCCGGCCGCGGCGGTCGCATTTTCGATGGAGGCGAAAATGCCAGAGGCCCGTGTACCGTGCGTTGTCAGTGCACGTTAAAGAACCCCAGGTGGTCTAAATTTCCGGAGCCCTTCACTACGGCCTTTCTCTCTTCTCTATCTCTTTCACTCCCTTTCCCCCACCCCCATGGATGCTTAGCCGTGCTCCCTACATGGGCTGCAGAAATTAGCGTCCTTTCCTAACCGAACAACAATCAATCAATCAAACGCTCTTTCTTGGATGAACGCGCTACCAGCTCGCAAAGAAGGAGAACGCGCCCTCACCCGCGAGAGACAAGCTTGACGCAGACAGCGTCTTCCAGCGAGTTTCTTGATTGAAAAATACCGACTGCTCGCGCTGGAGAACCGTTCACCGGCCACCCATATATATATATATATATATATATATATATATATATATATATATATATATATATATATATATATATAGTCTTTATGGTATTTTCAGATTGAAGTTCGTTGGGTCCGGTCCAATGTAGGGTTGAAAAGAGACACACGTTCAAAATTCTTGCTTTATTAACGTTTCGGCCGGTGGGCCGGCCTTCGTCAGAATGAATCGAAGGCCGGCCCACCGGCCGAAACGTTAATAAAGCAAGAATTTTGAACGTGTGTCTCTTTTCAACCCTATATATATATATATATATATATATATATATATATATATATATATATATATATATATATATATATATATATATATATATATTTATTTCTTTCAACGTTTCGGCAGGAGGGCCTGCCTTCGTCAGGGAATACCATTTCCGTGCCTATATTCCGTGCCGTGCATATATATATATATATATATATATATATAGGCACGGAATCTTGGCTTGCAATGAAGTGCCGGTGGGAGATTTCACTTGTGCGTAGTTGAACCATCAGGAGTCGTAGCGTGCGCGTTAAGTAAATTAATTCGGAACTCGGCACGATCTACGATGAACCTCCGGAGCTTCGCCCACTCATCATCATTCAATCCGTGGATATGCTGTGAATTTTTTTCCGTGAATCTTAAAAGATTGCATTTGGACAGACTTTGCAGCTGTTCACGGTCTAGCTCACACGAAATTTCAAAGTAAATAGAGCAATTATTTGCATATACTCTCACACGGCAAGGCAAATGTTTACTTAGATAATTGCTGAATATAAGAAAAAGAGGTATCACAGCTAGGTCGTCAACGGGGAGCTTCTCAGAGGCGCCAAACGCTCACAGTTACCTGCTGTTAAATCTCCTGCCCATTTGAGCTGCATTTTCTACTCCGCTGGCAAAGTCCTTATCACGAGAGGGATCTGAAATATAAAGACGGACCTTTCATATAGGTTTCACGGTTTCGAACGAGTTGCTTTTCAGACGGTCGGCTTTCTGTGTTGCGATGTCAGTCACGTTAAGAACCCCAGGTGGTCGAAATTTCCGGAGACCTCCACTACGGTGTGTCTCATAATCAAAGCTGGTTTTGGGACGTTAGACTCCACAAATCAATCAGATTGCTGTGTATTTTTCGTGTGTTTGAGTGTTGCATGTACGGCGGCCGTATATTTACCCGGCAATAAAGCAAGTTTGTGCTTATGTGCAGCTGAGTATAGCAATACTCTTCGTGTTCCGGTGAATTTCTAAGGTGATCATAGAGATCGACGAAACGAAATCAGTTTCACTATCATGAAGCCAGCCTTTTTGTCAGAAACAACCATTTAATGCAAAGAATAATCACGTAAAAACAAGCATAAGTGAACTAATCTGCAGTTTTTCGAGAAAAGGTACTGTTCGCTCACTTGTGCGGTACTCGTACTGTCGTGGAGGCTTTCGGCTTACAAAGAACTCCCAGGCCTGCGGAAGAGAACGCAGCACAGTGGCAGCGTAAGCTAGATTTCTCTGCATGCTTATTCTTTTCGTTTTACTTCATTTCTGGTTCTCCCGCCTGTTCTTCCTCTTCCATTTGCTGCTTTTTCTGCGTGATCTTCTTTTCGTTTGTTGCTGTCGCCTTTTTGTTCTTCGTTAACACCTACTCCTCCCTCTTCTTGTTCTCCGTTCACGAAAGTACAGCCGGCGGCTGGCAACACTTAGTGACCTGAAATATCAGTACTTGATAATTAGGGACGTGACTGTGAATGGAAAATACCTTGTGGTGTGAAAGCCAGGTGTGGATGCTATTAGCTGTCCTCCCATGTCAGAACCGTGGCTGAGAATGCAGGATGGCGAACCTTGTGGTGAAGTGTCGGAGGGACGTCACCACCCCATTGAACTGAGTTCATGTGCAAGTTAGCATGGAGCTTTTTTAAAGACGATAGTCTTTATTGGGACATTTCAACGCAGAAATTTTGGTCTGTCTGTGTGTGTGTGTGTGTGTCTGTCCGGCTTTTGGATTCAGTAGAATGGCGAAAGTTTAACCCCTTCCTCAACGACCACCCATCTTGAACTGGTAGCTGCGTTCATACTTGTGAACACAGTCGACAAAAAGCAAATATTACGCATATCTGAGGCGCAACATCAATACGTAAGTATTAGATGGTGTGTTCCTTTAGTAGGAAATACGTAGATGGATAATTCTAAAGACCCTAGGGCTTGTTAGGATGCGCTAAAAATGCGACGAAAAGAACGAAAAAGCGGACGTTTGCTACGCTTCGGTAAAACGATGCGGTGCTGCCACCTACCAGTAGCTCTGCGTACTGCGCAAGCTTCTTGCGTTTCCCTATATCATGGCAAGATGGCGTCCACATCTCACGCAGCGCTGTCTCCATTTCATCAATGCCAGCCACATGCGGCCGACTCAACATAGACAGGATGCTGTCTGAGGCAAGGCAAAACATAAATGGCCGTTTGACGATATAGAACACACTCTACAAGACATGCCCAGACAACGCAGGGAAAAGACCGACGAGCAGATTGAAGCGGAGAAGCGCCGGCGTGCCGATGCCCGTCGTCTCAAGCGTGCCCAGGAAACGTCAGAGCAACGAGCTCAGCGGCTAGCGAAAGATCGCGAATCGAGGCGCGCCCGGGGGCAACAGGAAACAGACTAGGTGCGCGATGTGCGAATTGTCACTGACCGAGAGGCTAAGCGAGCGTACCCGGCGGCTGAACAGACGCCTGAAGCTCGTGCCGAACCGCAGATGAACCGTGGCTCATGTAGTACGGCCGGTAGAAGGCTGTCGTCTTTCGATGACATTTGCAGCGAAGCACGGAGATACGCGGCCAATTTTTTTCTCGCAGTGAAGCTGATGGCGGTTACGGCCGCGGGCGGCGGTGACACCCTCGTGAGCAATTTCGGTTACTATGAAGAGCCCATAACTCTTCACGTGTAAATGAACATCATCATCGTGGAAACAGTGCGCGCTCTTCGTTCTTCGCTTTCGCTGAAAATGTTACATATTGAAAAGAAAAAGTCATCTTCCGGCTGCTAATTCTAGCCATTTGCGAGACCAGCACGCGAACTGTTCAGTAACTGTGGGCTCATCATACTTGCGTTTTAAAGCGTGGCTTTATGTGCATAAAGAAGTATATGCACGCTAAGCGCGCGCCCTTAACACGTGCAAGCTCTTGAGTTCGGGCTCTACAAAGGAAGATATGAACATAGCTGAGGGGCCTAAATCCATAAGATTTTCCACAGAAGGAACGAAATACAAAGAAGGGAGAAAGGGTTTAAGCAATAAATAAAGAAATAAATTGAAGGGCACACGCATGCCAAGCTTCGCTTGCCTTCATGTCGCCGATAGCGGAAGGGCTGCTAATTTTCATTAAAGTATAGCAATAATGAGGCGAACGGGCATGAAAGTGGAAGAAGGCACTGTAAGGCCACTTTAATCTCGCTTTACCCCTGCGATTTCATGGTCATAAGTATTTGTAGGGGAGCGGCAATCAGCTATTTCCTCCCTGCGAGACGAGTACCTCAACATGCCTGTTCATCGTCCCTTTTCCAGAAGGCGTTATGTCGTGCAACACAGCGTACCAATGTGCCGAGCGCTTAAACCATGCGGTAAATAACAGGTGAAACGTCGCCACCAGTGCTTGTCTGCTGTGACCGCAATAAGACTACCTTTGTTTGCAAAGCAGCACCAACTCGGTGCCCTTCGTTTGGTTCTTGAGTGCGCTGATGCCAGGCAGGAAAAGCCACAGTACGATAATGCTGCATCTAATGCTGTCTAGCAAAGAGTGTGGTTCGGTTCCTCTGTTGCTGATGACGCCACATATCTGTGAAAGAACAGTGGTAGAAGCGGTGTAGGTGCAGCCTGTTTTGGCATGACCACCTCGATTTTTTTTCCATGTCTCAGATAAACTCCAGGCCGATAACTTGACGTCACTGCATTGAGATCTATGCTGGGATTAGTTGGCATTAGAACAGATATTACTTGACGTATGCCAACGCCAACTGACGGCCAAGATACCGCCGCTCATCGTTCGAAAACACGCATGACTTTGGTGCTTGCTAAGCTTTTGCTTAGCAAGTAAGAGCGGGCGAAGTTCTTCCAGAAGCGTCACGTATTCCCTAGGCTCAGAAACATGGCAAAATGCTAGAACAGGAACCATCTGTGGATTCTGAATGGGTCAATTATAACGATAGCAGCAATAAAAATACAAAACTTTTTATAAAAGCAGATTGGCATGAGTACACGGGATTGGGGATTGGGAAAGGCTTGATGGAGTCTTCCGCCACCTTGCCAGCCCGCAGCAAGATTACCTTCAGAACTTCGGGGCTGTAGCTTTGCATGGGAGCCCCCGCGGCTCCTCATGAGTAACTAAGTTATTTAGCAAACAGTGGTGAAACGCACCCTTGCAAGTTACGCTGTTTTGTCGAAAGTTGCAAAAGAGGCTTAAAATAAAAGGGTCCATTAAGTTATTGTAGAGATTTAAGAATTGATGTGTTACCGATAAGGATATAACGAAGTCGGCGCATTCAGAAGGTGCTCTTGGTAGAGCTAAGGTTATCGCAGTATTTATTGCACAGTTGCACGTACTTATGTCTTGTAGGATCGCATGCCTCGAACTGAAGTGCTTAGTTCTCCTATGTGGTCATAAAATGCAGAAAGCAAATCGCTTTGTGAGATGAAGGCGAGCAAAGGCGCACTGAATTGTGCTAGTATTTTCAAAGCTTGTGCATGGTGGCATGACTCCATAGGTGAAGAATATTGCTCAATAATGAAAAAAAAAGAGAAAAAGCGGTATCAGGACTATACATTAACATGTGGGAGGGGCGCGCAACGTTTAGTGTGTTCGCTGTGAATAGAGGGCTAAAGGGGACAAGTGAGCCCTAATTTCACAATTTACTCCTCGTCCTTTTTACATGATGGCACAATGAGTCCTTAATGTCTTTGGTGTGAGAGGACAGAGTGGTTTCCTTGCTCAGAGCTTGCTGTCGCAAATTGCCATGTTGGATGGACGAAAGTGCGGGCTTCTGAGAACTGGCTCACAGGGAAAATTCGAAGAATTGTTTTCTAGACGCTAACAGCCAGCTGCAAGAACTTGTAGCTGCTTCGTAATAGTAAGCCCTAGACATTGCGTAACAAGGTTGAATAACGGAAAGTACACACACTCAACCTGCAGCGCCAAGATCTTTGGGTCGATGGTAACGCTGACAGGAGAGGCCCTAACTGAAGCATTAATTACTGAAGGTGAGTAAATTGGTTATTCTTTTGATGTTCGGGTGATTACATTGCGAAGGAGGCTTACTTGACATTTGAATTGAAAGGCAGGGAGCGATGCATTTGGCGCCGTCGCTCCGCATGTTTCTATTTCAACTTTAGTGGAAGTTTTATGTGCAGAAACATCAAGCGCAGACAGGGGGAATATGTGAACTAATGGTGTCAGTGTTCGTCTGCACAACTGCAGAACCAAGCTCATTCGTTTTCACGCAGTAAACAAAATTTCCCTGCCTTCATCGAGCAACGCAAGGTCACGCCTTGCATTGCAGAAGGCGCAATGCCATTCGAAGTTTAGGTAAAATGAGTACCTCAAGATTGGAAGACCTTGCGAACGGTGTTCACCTGTTCAGCAAAACGTCAATAGCGAGCTGGCGAGAGCAACCGGGAATTTGTGTTGACAGCGCTTCTCATGTGGACTAAGTTCGGCAAAGGCGGTCTGAAGTGGCGTAGGGGCCGTTTTTACTGGTCTGCGTTCAAATATAGTTCGTTCATTGTGTGGAAAAAGAAGCGTGCTTGACTTTTTTTCCTAAGCAATTTCAAGCTTCACATATTCGTGATTGTTCCTGCTTGCATTTCAGAAGATGAAATTAGTTCGCAGTCGCAGAAATCAGATATTAATTAATGGAATGCTAATGTTGCAGTAACAAATGTTGCTCTGATACAGGAACATTCGCTAGTTAATTCTGAGAAGATAAACTCAGTGCGCGATGAGCTGATATGTACGAACAGACAGGAGCCCAAGTTTATATAGAGCTTTCCGTTAGAGCGGCTGCTCTGCCAACAGCGAACTCCGCGAAGACGGACAATGTGAACAAGAAGGAAGGGTCAAGGCTTGCACCTCATCAAGAGTGGCCAGCACTCCCACAAGTACAACCTGCCTTGAAGCCACATCAGATCCCGGTGCCCTCGACGACTTCAACAACCACTGAAGCGACGACGACGACTGAAGATCGCCAAGTCATCATGATGTTGAAGTCGCTTATGGACGCCATGCGTGTTCTGCTGTGCAACATGAAAACTCCGTCGGCGCAGAGCGCGCTAAAGGTGCTGGACACCCTGAGTCCGGTGCTTGCGGCTCTAGGATAAAAACCACGACCTGCAAAATGGCGTCGTTTCAAGTGGAAGTCAGGGATGCGTCTGTTCTTCAGTGGAACGCCAGAGGGCTTAAGTCACGCATGTCGGATTTTCGGCAGTTCGTCTTCATGAACCAGTTCCCTATTATTGTGATCTGCGAACCCAACCTGTCAGCTCCCATCAGGCTTTCTGGGTATGAGTGCTTTATGTCCTCAACCCACGGAGAGTGCAGCAAAGTCATTGTCTTCATACGCTGTGACTTGACTTACGTACATCACCTAGTGCCAGCTGACGAAGGAAACCAATATGTTTGCCTAACCGTGAAAAAGAACAAGGTAACCTTCACACTTCTGGGAACCTACATATCCCCTACGAGCCGGCTAGATTGCGAACGCTTACGAAGAATTTTGGCATCGATTCCACAGCCTTGGGTAATCACAGGCGATTTTAACGCTCATCATTACCTATGGGGAAGCTCGGAAGTCAACTCCAGAGGTAAACAATTGGTTTCCTTTGCCTCTGACTGTCAACTTTGCCTCTCGAATGACGGAAGCCCCACTTATCTACGTGGAGCAGCGTACTGTAGCTGCCTGGACCTTACTTTCGTGTCACGTTCATTTGCGAGAAAAGTACATTGGTTTACGGACTTGGAAGCGCGAGGCAGCGACCACATCCCAACTTATCTGAGGATCGAAGGTTTCACGGGATCTGAATCCTGCAGAGCTGTTGTGAGCACTGATTGGTCTAAATACAAAATGATCATGGAAGATTCTTGTTGCGACGGTTCATCGAACAACATAGAGGAAGCGATAAAGGGCGCCCTGGAATCCACCACCCAATCACTCTGGAAGAGTTCCGTACGCACGGACTTCGACATCGAACTGGAAAAAACTTCGTGCGATTCGCCGTCGTGCGGAAAGAAGGTATAGACGCACGAAGTCTATCCACGACTTGAGACTGGCTAGACGCACACAAAAGAAAATACAGCGTCAAATCAACAAGCTGGCTTCGCGGCGATGGGCATCTTTTTGCGAGTCTCTGGATCCGCGAAAGCCTTTGTCGCTCATATGGAGAACTGTTCGTGGCCTTCGTACAACACCCGGTCAGCGCCACCCGTTTAAATCTCTGGCACTCCATCTAAAGTGCAGTGAGATAGAAGTCGCCGAGTCTTTCTGTAAAAGGATTGCTGGTGAGACAAATCCTGATGGAGCGGTGGTGGGGTCGCCCGACCACCCTCTCTCCTCACGTGATCCTCGCGTGGAATGTCCATTTTCCATGGAAGAACTAGAAGCTGCACTGGCTGTGTGCCGGCGTTCTTCAGCGACAGGACCGGACGGCATCACTTATCGCGCCCTGTGCAACCTGGGTGAACAAGCACGGAAGGCACTCCTGATCCTTTACAACGGCTACTGGCAGACGGGCACGGTACCGCAGGAATGGAAATGCAGCCGCTTAATTCCACACCTTAAGGCCGGCAAATCTCCTTTGGACATCTCCTCATATCGTCCGATTGCGCTTGCCAGTTGTGTCGGCAAAACGATGGAGAGAATGATTTTAACGCGCCTTGAATGGTACTTGGAGTACTATGACGTTTATCCCGACGCTATGACCGGTTTCAGACGCGGTCGTTCATCAACAGACAGCGTTGTTGATCTGGTCACATATGTCCAACACCAGAAAGCCTGTAAGCGACTATCTGCCGCTGCGTTCCTGGACGTTAAAGGCGCTTACGACAATGTCACCCATGAAGCCATTCTGAGCGCACTAGAAGCTGTAGGACTTGGTGGCAAGATGTATACGTGGGTATGCAGCTACCTACAGATGAGGACGTTCTACGTTCACACAGAGAACGGCCCGACATCAAAGCATCACGTTAGCCGTGGAGTCCCTCAAGGCGGAGTGCTAAGTCCAACGCTTTTTAACCTAGCCCTTATTGGATTAGTAAATCATCTGCCCAGCACCGTACGACTTTCCATCTATGCCGATGACATCTGCGTTTGGACGTCCGCTGTGACACGGCCTCAGCTTCGTGCTCGGCTTCAGAAGGCAGTCACGACGACGTCACGTTACCTTCAGAAACAAGGACTAGACAGTTCATGCGAAAAGTGTGCAATGGTGGCATTCACCAGGAAACCGATGTTTGCATATAATATCGCCATTAACGGTCAAGTAATACCATACTGCCGAAGTCATAGGTTCCTGGGAGTGGTAATTGACAGAGACCTGTCTTGGACTCCGCACGTGAACTACGTGAAGAAACGGCTGACTGCTATCTGCCACTTATTCAGATTCCTCGCAGGGAAAAACTGGGGCCTGTCCATACACGCTATGCTACAGCTGTACAGAGTGCTGTTCGTCGGATTCCTGCGGTACAGCCTACCTGCTATCGCCAACACCTGCAAGACTAACCTGCGCACGATACAGAGCATTCAAGCACAAGCTCTTAAGATATGCCTTGGCTTACCACGCAGCGCGTCAACGGCTGAAACCATTGCCATAGCGCAGGATTACTCTATCACGACGCACATCGCCGTTGAGACCATGCGACTTCACCTCAGGCATGTGGCTAGGACTCCCTCACACCATCTGGCGAGCCTCGTTGCTGCAAGGCCCCGCACTTCATTCAGCGCTAATGTCAATGCACACAGTGCGGCGTTTACTCCAGGGTTCACGCCTGCGGCTAAGCGAGTGCTCCCTCCGTGGTGTTTGAGTCTCCCACAAGTACACCTCACAATTCCTGGGATACAGAAGAAGACAGATCTACCAGTATCTGCGCTAAAGCAACTCAGCTTACACCTGTTGTACGAACGGTACGGTAACCACGTACACGTATACACCGATGGATCGACTACGTCGTCCAGTTCTGGCGGAGCGGTGATCGTACCAACGCAGGGGATAACGATTCGACTAAAGACGTCTCATGTCACGACGTCCACGGCGGCAGAACTCACGGCTCTACGTCGTGCGCTAGAATTCATCCGTACTAAGAGGCCGAGGAAATGGGCTGTGTTTTCGGACTCGAAGGCGGCGTTGCAGTGCATACGGTCAGCTCTTAGGCGCGGATGCCACGAGCAGCTGACCTACGATGTAATCGTGCTTCACCACCACCTCCGAGAAAATGGCCACGAGATTGACTTTCAGTGGGTGCCCAGCCACTGCGGAATCAGCGGCAACGAGTCCGCAGATGGCGCAGCTCGCACTTCACATCAAGAAGCGAACATTATTTCAATTCCACTCTCAAGGACAGATGCTGCAATGCAGCTTCGACACCTGGCACGCCGTCTCTCACTGGTTGAGTGGAACTCACCAAACATCACACGAACGCGACTGTACCAGCTAAACCCTTCCCTGCATCTCCGCCCTCCATCAGGACTTCCTCGACATGAGGCCTCGCTTCTTTGTCGACTTTGGCTGGGAGTTGCCTTCACAAAGGCATACTCCGCATTAATTGGAGCGGTCGACAGTGCAACCTGCGAGATGTGCGACACCGACGAAACCCTGGACCATCTGCTGTGCCACTGTCCGCGATTCGTCGAGGAAAGGAAAATCCTTGCTGAGACGCTACACCACCTTGACGATCGGCCACTGTCCTTACAGATGCTACTGGAACACCGCCCTCATCGCTCGTCGGCCCACAAGGCACTAAAAGCACTTTTACGCTTTCTCAAGACGACTGGTTTGGGTGAACGCCTTTGACAGTTGGACTTGTCCGACAACGTCTTTTTCATTATTCCCCTTCCTTCTCTCTCTCCCATCTTTCTATTCCCCCTTCCCACTCCCCCAGTGTAGGGTAGCCAACCGGACGCCCTTCTGGTTAACCTCCCTGCCTTTCTGTTTTCCCCTTCCTCCTCCTCCTCCTTCAATGAGAAGACAACAAAATGAAAATTATGTTCACGGTAATGTCGAGTGTGCAATATCAACTTAAGATGGTTATCGGATGTAGGATTCACTTACTCGCACAATTCTAGCCAACTGTAACCAACAGTATTGGTGTTATGTGAGGAAACGCAATAGGCTTCACACGAGCTGTGCACCTTCTCGGCTTGTAGACGCTCATCTGATAAATCTCTTTAATGTTACGATACCAAATATCCACCTTTACGCATTTTTGGACGAGGAAAACTGAGATAAAACCATTTTCATGGGCCGAAGTGCTTCATTAATCCACGCATATCGTTACACTTTTAAAGGTATACAGATAATCTGAATTGCAGCAGTTCCTAAGAAGCTCACGTATAGAACTTTAGGAACGATTGTCGGCAGGCTAGTTAGTGATGCATAAATTCTTATGTGTAACAGCCCAAATGCGAGACACGAAGACCAGGAAGATACGGGGCAGAGTGCTGACTTCAAGTGTTGAAGTCGGTGCTTTGTTCCGTGTCTTCTTGGTCTTGGCATCTCGTGTGGGTGCTGTCACGTATAAAAACATCTCACAGCAGTATATGTCTATCGGCCTAGCCTTATAAGATGTAGAAGTGTATTGCAGAGTGTGGGTATCTGAAATAACTAAATGGTTTTCAATGGCGCTGGCACTCTTCTAGATTGGCTAAAAATGCCTCGGGGAGCACGGGGATTTTTATAATAAACCTCCATGTTGCAATCCGTTAACAGTGCCAATATTTTGAGATACCAGCCTGATATAGTATAACATTCTGCAGTTTTGGTATTCTTTGCTCGAAAAGCTAAATGCTTGCAAATGTGCAAGATAACCTACATTTCCCATGCAGTGGTTGAGCGTACAAATATACATTTTTTTGGCCATTTTGGTTATGTACTTGTAGAATATTGCTATAATTAGGCAAAGCTTTGCGAATACCCGTGTATTTCTAGTACTCTGTACACTGTTACATTGAGAGCTTTCCATATGGCATTTGCATTGGTTAGATGTTTTAATGAGCACTGTCGCCCAGTAGGGTATGAGGTATTTTCGCAAAGGGAATGGCTGTTTATGGCTCTACAGTCCATATTATATGAATAAGTATTTTGTGCATCAAGTTAACATAAAGGAAACTTGTCATATAGAGTAAGGGTAAAGTCATTCAACGAGGATATTTTTCAATGCTCAATGCTTTATTTTTCAAGGCAGAATGTGGCTTGAACGAACCGGAGCGTATCAGTGGTCAAGGAAGACAAAACAAGACTTCAGACAGCGTATGGATTGCTTGAAGAGGAAAGGCAGACAGCGACAGAGTGGCAAAAAGTCCAAAGGAAACAGTCTAGAACGATTCGAAGTAAGAGGACTGCTTTGTGTGCAGTCATGTAATGCAAATCGCATTTTCACAACAAGAACAACAACAGCAGCAACAACGTGCTAATAAGTAGTCGCCATGTAAGCGTGAAGTGTATTGCAGATCGCCGTCTGGATAATTTTCATATTTTATATGTTTTATGAAGGTACGGATAGCAGTAGAAGCTCTAAAAGAGCTATATATTTGTTCGCGTATTGAACACCCCTAGATATCACACTAACCAGTCGTGTAAGAGTCAAGTTGACGAGATTTGTGTCTGCGCATACTGTAGCTCGAGCGCATGTTACACAAGAACGCAGCACACTACCTTAGAGGAGGGCGGTAACAGTTCTAAGTCAACAGACTAACTTGCTTTTCGCTTCTTCGGTATAATGGAAACTCCTAGATTAGGAGGGTGGAGATAGGCATACATATGATGATGGTAACATGGAACAACCGCGCAGCCCGTGGGCTCGTTAAGGCTTTGAACCACCGCATAATGTTTGCAAGATGGCGCGCAAGCGGCTTTGTTTGCACAATAGAAGACAGGTTCAGGGGAAGATGGAGGCTTGAATCGATGAAAAGATCGCTAAAAACGATGTAGAACACGGAATGTCGCTAGAGCCAATGTTTCGGCATGCGGACTTGTCTTCGTAAGGACGCCAACTCCCTTCTCGAGTGCTCGTTTCTGTACGCTTTGCACGCTCTCCCTCGTCCACAGAAGGACAGCAGGAGAAAAGCAGCATGTGCGAACAAAGAAAAGGGGGGGGGGAGTTGGGTGACAGCTGTTAGCCTGACTAATATAAATGGAAAGAACGAAAGCTTCCAAAGAATCCCCTCGTGGTACATGTCTTGGAATGTCCAAGATATGTACCATGTGAGGATTCTCTGGAAGCTTTCGTTCTTTCCATTTATATTAATCAGGCTAACAGCTGTCACTCAACTCCCCCAGCTGCGCTTTCACACTTGCGTGTTGTGTGATTTACTATGACCAATATCACGACCATATCGACAGCCAGCTGAGGCCGCTGCTCTTTTTCTACTTTCATGTGCGCTATCTTCCCCCGTGCTGTAATGCGAACGCTTTTTTCTCTGCCCAGTTTCCACAGCATAGTACACACGCAATGCCGACCATTGATTGATTGATTTCTGGGGTTTTACGTCCCAAAACTAGCTGTAGGTATGAGAGACGCCGCAGCGGAGGGCTCGGGAAATTTTTGACAACCTGGAGTTTTTTAACGTGCACTGACATCGCGGAGTGCACGGGCCTCAACATTTCGCCTCCATCGAAATGCAGCCGCCGCGGCCAGGGTTCGATGCCGTGACTCGATGCCGTGACCCTCGGATCAGCAGTCGAGTACCATAGCCACTAGACCACCGTGGCGGGGCGCAATGCCGACCGTAGAGCAGCAA
Source organism: Hyalomma asiaticum (assembly GCA_013339685.2). NCBI lineage: Eukaryota > Metazoa > Arthropoda > Arachnida > Ixodida > Ixodidae > Hyalomma > Hyalomma asiaticum. Next base: position 55,894,526 of record CM023488.1, read on the forward strand.
TATGGCACATAAATAACCTTTGATTGTCTGCCGACTGGCGCCGTTTCTCATTAGTGCCATTCTGCGAGCGACATGTCATTGTCATTCATTCCTTTCGTGCAAGTCTGGTCACGCCTGGGCACACCTGCATGCTAACTTAATAAGCCCACGTTCACTACGATTCCGATTACCCCTAAAGCTGGTAGTCTTACTCCGTATATTTATGATGCACTGCTATCGCATTGATTGCTTCGCCCTTCTGTCAAAACTGTGACTTTTCTCAGCCCAATGCCCATCACAATAAATAAAAACTCCTGGCCTTCACATGAAGGGCGAATGTGTGCTCATCTGAAAAGCATGCGTAATTGGCACGCACTTCCAATAATCGCAAGCCTTCCGATAAGAAAGCATACGACAGCATATGATAAACTTAAAAAATGAGGGAACCTTAAGCTTCGTCATAAGAGTTGAACACAACAGTGATGCCTGTCCCCGTTCTCATGGCGCTCTGTCTTCCGCTTGCATGCTCTTCAGTCGCCTAGCCATAACACCACATGGTAGAAAGTGCGAGTTACTTGCGTTACTGCGTGGCCTCCTTCGTCGTCTTGCGCCATTTGACATGGATGCGTCATCAAGACACGCCGATGATGAAGGAGACATTAAAATTGAGAGTTGAGCTAGCTGGTAAAAGTTTATGTTGAGGTGTGTGCAGCGCTACATCAAACACAGAAAAAAAAGACGCGCCTGTCTTGTATTTTGCCTATCACTGCCCAAGAAACCGTATTACATTTGCATTTGGAAGCTTGTGAATATCAACGACATGAAACTTTAACAACCTATACTCAATCGCTATCCTGCGCGCTATTTAGCAGAATTTTTATGTAACGTACTGCATGGTATTCTGTTTATTTTAGGGCAACAAATACAGAGAAAGAGAAAGAAGCACAGTGTTTACACATCTCCCAGCAACAGCTTTTCGTTTGATGTTATTGTCGCCGTTAACGGAGTTACAACATAATGTCCTGAATTCAGTCGTCTTCAAGGGGTATTGTTTTGTGATTTTCTTTAGAGAAACAATATGAAGGTGCGTCATGCATATGTAATTCCAATGGAGACATGCACTTGCTACTTCGTTTTGTGGAATGATTGTTATTGAGCCTTCTGTGGATGGAGATGGAGGAATCTCGGGGTGTGAAAAAAATAGGGACGCTTGCACTGGTGGCACAGAGCTAGCGAAACCGCTAAGCTAATGTGCTTTTGTCTGGCACGAGTTTGTCTCTGGCACACCAGCATTTCGTCGTGTTCCACGACATCATCATTGTCATCATCATCATCACCTTCCTCTTCTTCTTCTTCGCCGTCATCTATTCTACTTGCTACTACTCATCATCACTATGATATTCTTCATCATTATCAACATCTGCTTCGTTTTTTCTGCTACTTGGCCGTCTTCAGCTTCTTCATCATCATCATTATCATACCTTGTTCTTTTCTACTCCTTGCCCACCTTCAACTTCATAAGCTTCATCTTCGTCTTCTTCGGGTGACATGGCGTTGTGCCGTCGGTTTGTGTAATGCGACATCATGTCGAGGCCATACAAGGTTATGCTGGTAGACGCAACGTCTTCTTCGTCTTCAATTTAATGTTCTTCATCTTCATGTTCTTTTTCCTATTACGGCCACGTGATGTTGCATGTTGTTGAGCGCATACAAGGTTATGCTGGTAGACGCAGCGTCTCTTCGTCTTCAATTTAATGTTCTTTTCATGTTCTTTTTCCTATTACGATCACGTGATGTTGCATGTTGTCGAGGGCACACAAGGTTATGCTATTTGATGGGGTGTGCTCATCTTGTTCCACTTCTTACGGTCACATCTGGATGTGACGTCATGTTGCGCAACGTAGGATGATGGCGAGGCTATACAACGTTATGCTGGTAGACGTGGCGTCGCTTGGTTTCTAGGCAATGACATTTCCAGCTCATATTTCGCATCACGACAAATTCCTGTTACCTTGCACAACTTCGCTGTTAAAAGAAGCACTAGAAATGGCGAATGCCACTGATAAATGTGATCATGACACTATCAATGGGACGAATGAGAAGGTAGTCACCCTACATTTCAATAATTTTTTTTTCATAACGTTGTCCCGACACGTGTTTTCAAACGCCCACTACACATTATTTTTTGTTCCGGTGCAGCATTTGTGTATAGCCATAGAGCTCTCGTTTGAGGGGCAAGAATTTTAGGCCTACAGCCGCGAAAAATTGTCCTAAATCGCATGATGTATAAGGAACGAAGAAAGGTCCTAGGAGTCGGATCATATCGCAAACCTTTGTTCTTTATTACCTTGAAGGCTACGATGCGAATTGTGCTTTGATAATATCAATAACGTAGCTATCACACCTATATGATGTGTGTCTATGTTTGTTACAGGGTAAAGGTGATCAATATATTTTGAGATTAAAACTACAGGACCACATCGGGCTACGCACGTCGTACAGCGTAAGGATTTACTCGCTCATTTATGGTCTTGCCCTCTCGTTACTTCGTGGAGGGGATGGTAAACACAGAATATGTGCGCACATTCCTATTGGGAGGAAATGTATCTCCTAAATATCCTAAGCGAAGCTTAGGGCCCTGAATGTAGTCGGGTGCTCATCATTCATTGGTAGACTTGTCGGCAAATTTGGTAATATTACCTGCCTCTTATCATAAATTGCGTTAAGACTATGCGGGAACGCAGCATGATGCCTACGTGTGAAGCTCTGAATCAATAAATCCAATCGACCACATGGGTGGCTATATAATTGTGTAGTATTCCCCCGTTGAGTTGCGCCAAGCTCTTTCCAGCCTTAACGCTTAGGAATTCTTGGACAACTTGCGCGAAAAAAAAAAAGACCATGCATGATTTTAAGTAGGTACTCATGACAATGCTGTGCCACTGCAAAACGGACTGCAATGTTGTAAGTTGTCGCGGCTACTAAGATTTCCTCTGCAGTTTGTGAGTAAAGGAAGCTGGGCAGTACGATTGCCAGACTTGGTAATTATACTACAGAACAAAAGCACATGCTCGCTGCAAAGAATGTGGAGGACGGCACGCGTTCGCTGCTGCTGGACAATCACTTCCCTAGACTCTGTAGGAATACAGCAGAAAAACGGTATTTATGGTTTTTGAATGGCACGTCGTAACTTGATTTTCTGTTGGACAAAGCTGACGTCTGAGCAATAAAAGTAGTTGTGGGAATATTATCGTGTGCTACACTTCAGTCGCTACTCTGTTGTGGAAGTACTTGGCGAACCAATGTTGCACACACAACTATTCAATGCGTTGGTACTACACTTAACACTTGTCGGAATGCCAAAAATTTCAGGAAAAAGAATTACTTCGCTGGCTGCTTCGTATGATAGCGATTCCCACAATGCGTGTAGTCTGCCGAATTGCGGGCTAAACGTGATCGGGTCTTGCATATTTCCTGCTTATTTTGGCTAAATGATCGCTAATGTTAGCATGAAGCTCATCGCTTGAATATTTCAAAAAACGCTTAACGAACCCGAAAATTACCCCGTTGGAAGTTCTTGCTAAATTTCTAAATTATAATTTTGATATAGGGCGAACCTTCATTATACATCACGTTCAGTCGACAAAGGACAGCTTTGAATCATCGGTTCCCGTAGGTTTCTCATGAGCGTCACTTGCATAATTTTTTCCTTATTGCTTCCCATAAGCTCGACTAACGGCACAGCTAATAGTCTATGCATAATGCATTATTTTCATTGCATCACCCTTATTTCTGCAGCTGCAGGACAATTTAGTGACGGGGCGGCTGTTTGAATATTTTCTCTTTTGCAGGCGTTCATGAACACAAATTCACAAAGTGGTGATAGCAAGGAGACGCTTCCGAAGGTTTTCTTCACTGCGTTCGCTGAGGTGATCTCGAAAGCCATCGATTTAAATCTCAATATAAAACAAAAGCACGCGCTAAGTTAACATTAAGAAAGATAGCGCAAGCACAGGAGGTTGCTGTTTGCATTGAACTCTTGTGGTTTAAAATGCGTTCCTATGCCGCTGATCCTTCTCACGTGTCTGATGCAGCACGCTCTTAGTAGCTACAAGCCACGCGGGTGTTGTACACAGGAAAATAGGAGGAATAATGCACAGAAAAAAAGGACATCTTTCGCAAGTTATGCTGATACTTTAACTATCTGAAGTACGTCTGGTAAAACATCCTGAAATAAAGATGCAGGCAGTGAGGAACAAGGCAACGCGATGAATGAAAATGGGTTCTACCAGCTTACTTCAAGGCTGGATGGTCTGCAAGGCAATTAATTGGATAAAAAAGACGATGTAAATAGGGAAAACAAGCAAAGTGTAGGCACTGAATGGGCGCAATATAGGGATGCAATGGTCCTGTAAACGTGAGGAGCAGCTCGTGTTCATTATGAACGGTAGGAGCACAAAAATACCTTGCTACGCCATATGGGGACGTTTGGAAAATGACCTGCTAGGCTATAAGTGGGTTAGCGTAGCCTGTAAAAAGGAGGCATTAAGAGGTGTTCCATAGCTTCGCCACATTAACCCATGTCGAACTCTGGCTGATTAATCATTTTATGAGACGTGATTACGTAGCGGTTGTATCTGCCTCACGAAGCCACATGTGGAAAAAAAAAGAACCTTAACGTTAACACGTTGCAGGAACTGCACCATTACGTCCAATGTTGGGGAAAAGAAGGAATAGAGATTGCGGAGGTGCCGCCTAGGTTGACCGTAGGGTATACCTTGGAAGGATGTCTAAACAAAAGGAAGAAAACAAAAAATGAGTTATTTCTTCGACTACACGCAAACAAAGTACAAGAAGAGTGGGCAAAGATTATCTTTGGAAGAAATTGCTTTGGACAACACGCACAAGTTGGGTTTTAATAAATAAATGTAACGACATAGGCATGTGTGCAAGCACGAACTAGGATATGGCTTAGTCATGCTGGAAGGCATGCTTACTTTACTCAATGACATAGTATTTCCAGTAAGACGCTTTCCAGTACGTAGAAGTTAGCGTAAAAATAGAACCGAGGAAAAGAAACAACAGGACAAGTACAACACAGTAACGTATATGCTCTGTCGTATCTTCTTTTCCATTTCATATTTAGCCATTCAATTAGGGGTAAGCAGCATGATTTTTGGAAATGTGATAAAGGAAATCCCAAAGAAGTTGGCATCAGCAGGTGCTGACTTTAAGCTGCGAGAGTGTAGACATGTGTTTGGGACCGCCTCTAGGAACACATCAACGTTATCAGAGGACATCGGGGTCTGCGCACACGTGATATGGTTGTCGGTGGGGGTTCGTGTTAGCCATGCTATACAGCGCACCCGTAGGCCTCATAAGGCTGCGTTACAATATAGTAAAGATAACGGAATTATGTACGATAACAGTCTTCAATAGCAGCGGGCGGTAAACTATGCTTAACATAGTTTTTATCTTTGGGCGTTCCCTCATGCTTTACAATATACATCTTAGCCATGTGTCGCTGAATCACAGAAATGATATGCGTTTTCCAAAGGAGGAAGTGCAGTTATAATAATAACTAACGTTTCTCTTGTGTACGTTTGTTATTCGTTAATCTTCTTACGTTTCTTTCAGCAACGTACGTAAATATCGGGGTTGCAAAAAATTTTTTGTTTAATGAGAGCGCTTCCCCTGGCGGTTTCTTTTAGGTTTTTGGGCTCGTTTGGAAAAGTCGCGTAGTGTATCTTGAATGATGCTTAGCCAAGTAGCCGTAAGTCTGATAAGAGTAACTTCCCGTGATGTTAACAATGCCAAAAACTTATTGAATGGTTAATCCTTATCCTATAGCGCCACTGTGGACATCATCAGGACGCTGAAAACAGGTACGATTACATGTAATTTTCAAAGAGCCTCCGATTCCGATTCGAGCAAGTGTAAAAGCTGCACAGAATTTCAATGTCTGGTATCATTATCATTACATAGTTCATCCAGCTCTGCAATAACTGCGTGAAGTCTACCTTTCGTGTAAGGTTAAAAACAATAACAATACAAATGACCTTGCAGAGCTCGACATTTTCTTTCATAATCCTAACATTTTAATAATAATTTATTTCGTGTGTTCGGACAATTCTGCTCGTGAACCTGGAGTTTCTATAAAAAGAAACCATGATAAAGTATGCAACTTGAGATCCGGAAGTTGCTTACAATAAAGTTTGAGGTAGCTATTTTTATGGCATACGGCGCATTCTTTATTATTCATCATGTTTCCTTTTTTCAGGGTTAACTTCGTTATGAGGACTTACGCAAAGTTTGCTACGGCGTTTGAGTGCAAGGACGGTCAGATGATGAAGTCGCAAGACACTTGTGAGATAATTCCAAAATCGTAGATCAGTAGTCTAAGCGTAAAGCAATAATAATGGGACAGTTTTACACAGGAGGACTTGTTTCTTCCTTGTCGCAAGAAACAAAAGAAAAGAGCTCCCACACGAATAAAACAGTGTGTTTCCGTAACGTCTATTTTCCTGTAAAATGGAAATATCGCTGGCGCCGAATGCTGAAAGTAATGTGAGTAATCATCTCCAAGAGGTTCGTTTTTGCGCGTTGCCGGTCTAGTTCGGTAAGGTGCGTCACATTGACCAACGTAATAGAAGATGGACCGAGGAAGCGAACGCACATACACAGCGCTAACTTTCAAATAAAGCCTTCACATTCATCGTATTTAGCGCAAAGGCAACACAGACAGCAAAGAAGGAAGACAAACTTGTTTGCTGTCTGTGTTACCTTCGCGCTAAATACGATGAATGTGAAGTCTGAACACCAACTAACCCAGCATTTAACTCTTTCAAATAAAGGTTTCTATTTGCTATCCCGTTGATATTCACGGAGTTAGAGCGAATCCATAGCAGAACAGAAGAGGCCGCATATAGACTACAAAACACCTACGCCATTACTGTAGCCGCACATTGCTGGTTATGTCGAAGTGATGGTCCTAAATACCTGTTTTTTATTGTCAGAAAACAAGGTCGGAGACAGGACGCGCGCACTTTTATCTTTAGATTTGTCAATTTCACTTTCTTTATATATACCGCGCCTTACTGTGCCTTGGACCCTCTTGAGAATGAGCATTGTTTTTAGAAGGGTGAATGAACGACAACTGCGCCTACGGAAATGGACTGAAACATTGCCAGAGGCTGCTTCTATTGATGTTTTGCTGGTGTTGTTTACGGCCCTGATTTATGCAGGGGCCGGTTTCGATCTTGCACGCGCGTTCTCACGAGAAAGGTGCATAATGCACAATGACGTGATTGAAGCCCACCAATTCTTCACTGCGCTTTGCGGGACCAAAGGACTTCTTACTACATTAGGTCTTAACCTTTTAGCAGCGAAGATGCTTAAGCTAAGCGCAAAAGCTCCGACAGGGAATGTCGCAGAAGCCAACGTTTCGACAAGTGTGTTCATCAGAACGGCAACTGCCTTCTCAAGCGTTCGTTTCTGTACGCTTTGCACATTCTCCCGCCTCCACAGTAGTAGAGGAAGAGAAGAGCGGCACGTGTGCTCAAAAAAAAAAAAAGGGGGGGGGGAAGGGAGGGAGGCGTTGGGTGATAGGTGCTAGCGCGACCCATATAAAGGGAGAAAAAAATCTCTCCATTATTTTAGTGATCTGTTCGTCGATTAAAGCCTCCAGCTTGCCCTGAGTTTCTCTTCTAGGTTGGATTTTAACAGATAAATTCATTTACCAGCGAAGCTGCTTAAGCTAGCCGTAATTTGTCAGGCAACAGGAAATACCAGGTGGCACTGCGTTACGTAATTTTGGCGGAAATCTGTCACGTGACATTTTGTTAGGCGATGTTGGCGGAATATGTTACATGACATGTCATTACGTGATTATGGCGGAAGGACATCGCGGGACATTGCATTATGGGATTTGGGCAAGAACATGTCACGCGATGTTTCGTTACGTGATTTATGCGAGAACATTTCACGTGACAGCTTTATGTTATTTTGGGTGAGCATGCGATATGTTCCCGCCAAAATGACGTAATGCAATTCTACATGACATGTTCCCGCCAGAATATCACATGACTAACAAGTGACCTGTTTGAGTAGGCTACCTGCCACCTTCGCTGTTATCTGGCCTTGCGAGACCTAGCGGATGCTGCCTACTTTTCTTGCACAGCCCTTGCAACCGTCGAGGAGAAGAGAAAGCTTCGTCCATGGCAGGCTTTCGCTGCTGTTCTCAAGCTGTGAGAAGCGGTGGAAAGGAAGGGATCTACGGCAAATTTGTTTGCAGAAGGATCGAAATTTGGGCGAGTTGGTGTTGGTTAAACATATCGGTAGAACAGCGCAAAAGAGAAGACAAAGGGCACGAAACGGCGCTTTGTTGTTGGCTTTGGTAATGTTTGTCACCCGTTCCTGTTTACCGCACGCTTCCTAGTGACGCCTTCAGCAAAGATAGTCAATATAATTAGGTAATAGCCAGAGCAACATAGACGTTATAGTTGGGCCCACGTAGCTGGCCGAGGGAAGAGTGTACGCTGTGGGTCGAAGCGAAGAACAAGTCCACTTTTCGATGGAGACCAAAATGCAAGAGGCCCGTGCGCTGTGCGTTTTCAGCGCACGTTAAAGAACTTCAGGTGGTGAAAATTTCCGGAGACCTCCACTAAGGCCTTTTCTTCTTCAATCTCTTTCTATCCCCTTCCCCATCCCCCACAGACGCTTAGCCGTAATCCCGACATGGGCTGCAGAAAGTAGCGTCCTTTCCTTAACCAAACCACAATCATCATCATCATCATCATCCCTTTTCCCATCTGCGCAACACGGATATTTTCTCTCGTTCTTTATTTTCCATTTCCTTCGCTCTTTACCTCCTTTCATGTTGTTCGCATAATCGATGCCATGTAACAATGGGCTTTGGTTTCTTCCGTCTTATGGTGCCCTTCGCATAGTAACTGTGATGTAGCAGTGCCCTAAGGGCAAACCATTGTGTGGGTATGTGTCGAGGGTCGCTGCGTATCCGCTTTTCCTTCGGCGTGAGAGCAGACATGGGGGACATTGGGGACGTCGGACATGGCGGGCCCCTTAAAAGATCCGTTGTTAAAGGAAACTACAGCCTTAGAGCCCGTGGCATGCTAGCTTGAGGACGTACATCTCTACAAGGAACGGAAGCCTAACGCGAAAAATATCATTAAGTGGTGGTTATGCCATTCATGCGCCAGCATCATAGAAGATAAATCCGTCACTAACATTGATAGTGTTTCAGAAACGGCCGGTGAATAATCTTTAGATTCAATATTGAGAAGTAGTAGTCCCCCATGAATGTGAATGGTGCTATAACAACCACCTGAGTGAACCTAGTAACACTTTGCAAGAAAAAGGCCACTTAAGCACGGAGAAAGGCGGGATCATACATATCTGCAACATTTTTGTTTCGCGATGTTGCCTTCTCATGTCTCACAAGTCGCATTAACAGAAAAGAAGAGGAGGTCTCCCGAAACAGCTCGTTTAGTAATATACCTTATATCTCAACAGTCTCCCGACATCGTTTTATTGCAAGAGACTTGGTTAGCATCGGGTCAAAATTTTCAATTACCAAACTATAAATGTTTTCGTTTGGACAGGAATACACGAGGTGGAGGATTGGCATTTTTTATATCAACAAAATTTTGTCATAGAGCGAAACTGGTTTATCAGGCAATATCAAGTGATCACGAAATTTTAGTACTTGAACTAGCTCTCCCAGGTTGTGCTCCTCTCAGCATTGTCAACAGCTACTTTCCATCTGGCGTACAAGAGCAAGGTACTCTGGACATCGTTCAGAGCTTCTGCAGAGCAAACTCTCTCTTTGCAGGTGACTTTAATTCGCAGCATGTTTGTTGGGGTTACCGCACTGATTCGTCGGGTAAATTGTTGTGGAATTGGATGTGTACGAACAATTATATATGTCTTAACTCTAAAGTAGCCACTTTTGTACGATGCAACACAAGATCAGTTTTGGATTTAACATTCGCCAGCCAAAGCTTGCGCATCTCTTCTTGGGCTGTTGTTGATACTGCAACAAATAGTGATCACCGCCCAATATTGATGGAAGTTAATAATCCAGTGATTTCTTTAGATACTCAGACAGTGACTTTTGTTGACTACTCAAAATTTAAAAAAAGTCTACATTCAAGCTTATGTTCACTGACCAGTTCTGGGAATGACATTAAAGCGATGAGTCTTTGTGGTGTTCTAAAATGCTCTGTGAGAAAAGCACAGTTCACCGTATCCTCGGCGAAAAGTAAGCCTGTAAGTGCCTGGTGGGACTCTGATTGCGAACGAGAATACAGGCGCAGAAAAGCTGCATGGAAAAAACTCCTTGTTAACCAGTGCCCTACTAATTGGAGTAACTACCAGTATGCCTCAGCCATGTTTAAAAGAACTGTTTCCATAGCGAAAGCTACTCATGACGAAAACCAATATAGCTTTCTCTCACAAAGTGGAAACAAGAAAGCTCTTTTCAGATTTCTTCGATTTCGTAAGGCTATTTCTGCACCCGTAACCGTAGAATCAGTTGTTTTAGCTCCAAAAGAACTGTCTGCTGTATTAGATGATATTGCATTGGGATTAGGAAGGCGCTTTACCACTCAAATACAAACAGTATTCCGCAAACCTGTATGTGTAGACGATTTTGTGAAGGTGTCTATAGAAGAACTTGCGCGCGCAGTTCAGTCGCTTCCCAATTCGGCTCCAGGTCCAGACGGCATTACGACAGGCATGCTAAAAATTTTGTTTGATGTGTCTCCTCAGGACCTCCTAAATCTCGTTAACTACTCACTCGAAAAAGGTTGGATTCCTCCAGATTGGAGACTTGCGAAAATTATCCCGCTGCTTAAAAAACGAGGAGTACATATGCATATTGATAATGTTAGACCTATCGCACTAACTTCGCATGTTATAAAATTAATTGAAAGAGTGCTCTACATTAGAATCATGAAATTTTTGGCAGACCACTCAATATTGAGCCCATGTCAAATTGGCTTTAGACCTGGGTATTCTATATGGTATGCACATGTAGATTTAGAGGGACGAATTAAGCTTGCTCGTCACAGGCGACAATATGCAGCACTAGTAACTCTAGATTTAGCTAAGGCATACGACAGTGTAGAGCATGTAATCCTTCTCAATTCATTAAAAAGCTTGAATTTCCCGCGCTATATTATTAACTGGTTGTATGAGTTTTTTAAGGATAGAAAGTTTTATTGTTCCCAGCGTGGATTATCCTCACCGAAATATAATCAGTCCAGAGGAGTCCCTCAAGGTTCTGTTTTATCTCCTGTATTATTTAACGTTCTGTTAAGCTCAGTACCGTTGCACAATAACATTCAAGTGTATGTTTATGCAGACGACATTGCGTTCTTTGCTTCTGCTGGTGATATTCACTCACTGCATACAATCTTACAAGCTTATTTAGGAAGACTAGAGTTATGGTTTAATGAAATTAGCATGACTTTAAATGTTAGTAAAAGTTCTGTTATTGTTTTTCCTTTGAATGATCCAGTAAGCATTTCTCTTCAGTATCGCCAGGAAATAATTCCCCAAGCAGAGTGCGTGAAGTATTTAGGTGTGTTTTACGATCATAAACTGAGTTGGCGCGACCACATTGAGCACATTAAATGTAAGGGTATTCGCGCTGTTGGGATGATACGCAGACTTGGCCAGCACCCCTCTGGGTTACGCAGAGACACTCTTCTTATGATATACCGTATGTATGTTCGTCCGATTCTAGAATTTGGTTGTATTTTATACTCTGGTGGTCCGGCATACAAGATTAATCCTTTGGTTCTTTTAGAGCGAGAGGCTCTTCGGAGTTGTCTCAAGGTGCCAAAATTTACTGCAAATCATGTTCTGTACCAAGAAGCCCGAATACCCACGTTAGTTTGCAGATTCCGTATCCTCACTGTCAAAACATATTTACAAATTTATGCGTCTTCACAGAGGCGATCACACTTCGTGTTCTGTACTGAAGCGCTAACATTTTTTGATGAGCCTTGGTCTCGCATATACAAACCTCAAGTTTTGTTTGTGCAGAATCAACTAGAGGCTTTAGATGTTAACATTCGCGATATCGTCTCAACGGATAAACCATTGGCCAATGCTAAAATTGAATTGGATAATATATTCCCTTCTAATGCCAAACTCTTACCTTCCAGATATTTAATAGGCTTATTAGAAGATCATTTATGTCAATTGGGAATTGATAACGTAATTGCGACGGATGCATCCATGCGTGAGGAGAAAGCGGGAGTGGGCATTTTTTCAGAGACTTTGTCTTGGTCATATACCTTGCGCCTCCCGGATTATGCACCCATATTCGAAGCAGAGCTTTTAGCCATTCTTTTAGCCATTCGCAAACTTCCTGCACAAAATTCGGCAGTTGTTATAGTGACTGATTCACTTTCTGTATGCACATCACTCGCTTCAGCTTCTCCTTCCAAGTCTTCTGTTCTAAACGCATTCACTTCATTAATTCCTCCCCACTTGCGTGAAATACGATTGGTGTGGGTGCCAGGCCATCGTGGCATATTTATAAACGAGATGGCTGATGTTCTCGCGCGGTGGTCCCTAGATGGGCCGGTAATGCACGTGGTGCCTACTACTGCCTTTGTTACTTTGTCTAGATTCCGTAAGTACTCCTTACTTCAAGATTCTTTAAAAATGAAGTTACCTATTGAAGAATATGGGCATCTTTCTTTTGTTTGGAATAATAAGTGGTGTCCCTCTCGTAAACTGGAAGTGGCAATAACAAAATTTCGCTGTCGTATCCCTTCATTAAATTTTTATTTACACAGGTCTGGTCTGGTGCCATCTCCGCTATGCTGCTATTGTCAAGAGCCTGAAAACATTGATCACTTTTTAATTACCTGTCAGCGTTATAGTAGTCAGAGGAAAAGACATTTCGAAATTTCATTCAGGAATTTAAAAATTCCCCTGAATTCTCAGAATATTCTTTCCTTTGGAGCGTCCTCACTAGGTTACAGCAACAGGAACGTCTGCTTAGCCATGTGCAATTTCCTTCGTGACACAAGAAGAATTCGTTGCTAATCATCTTTCCAACCAAAACTTCGTACCTCGAAATTGCCGCCACTAGTTATTAATCCTCAAATTATTTATTATGGTTCATTTGTATTATAAATAGTCTATCACTCTAACATTTCATTCTTCCTTACATTACCGATTCCTTACTCTTCCTTTGTTTTAGCTCACTTTTTTTTCCTTTTTTATATTAACCGCCGGCTTCATGGCGAATCCCCCGTAGTGGGCAAGAGCCAAATAACAAGGAGAAAAAAAAATAAATGCCAGCAGCGTTTTGAAGCTTGACGGTTGCCATTCATCTGGGCCTTCTGCCACACAAGAAATTAAATCGTCTTGATAAACGTTGTAAAAAGTTCTCTTACATGAATAAAAATTTCTCAACTCATCGCATCCTCGTTTTCTTTGAAAAATGCACCACTTGTTCTAATTTGTCACAAAAGATGGATTCTTATCTGGTAGCACCTAATGCTTTGCAAAAATACGCTAATCTTTTGATAAGATTCATTCTCGGAGGCCAACACTCGGAGATGATCATGCAGTTTGTTCTCGGAGAAGAATATTTCTAATTCGTTTCTCTTTCCGTTTTCCGTCGATTGAACGACGTCTTCGAGATTAGAGCTTCTCCCCAGTATTTTGCATTCGACGTGACATATTTCACTAAAATGGCAGTCGGTGAATCAAAACCAGAATAATTGGCGCCGGATACGCTCCCTTGACTACAAAATCTCTTTCTTTAGAGTTGTGTGTTAGTAATAAGGGATGCAAATTCGTGCAATCTGCATTAAGCCTATATATGCACAAAGGAGGAGTATTACCTCGTGCATGATGCTCACATTCGGTGTCGCTTTTAAAGGTGCTTCCCAGCATCGCGTTACGTTAAGCTGGTAAACATAGACGTTGACTGTGCATAACACATAGAGTGCAAATTAAGTTGAGTGGCATAGCTTTTTAAGGCAAGTTAGTGCATTTTCATAGCAACATGTGTCTTTGTGTCTTTGTGCGGCGTTACAGGATGAACAACATTAGCGAAAAAATTAGCGCAAAGTGCACTGGCGGTGCAAGGATGAAAGCAGCGCGGAAGGAAGGGAGGAAAAGGGAAAAACGGAAAGGCAGGAAGGTTAAATAGAAAGGCGTCCTGTTGGTTACCTTGTACCGGGGGAATAGAAAGATGGGAGAGAGAGAGAGGAGGAGGAGGAGGAAGGCGAACAACGAAAGAGACGTTGTAGGATGACTCAGTCAGAGGCGTTCGCTCAAACCCGTCATTTTCAAGAAGCGCAAAAGTGCTTTCAGTGCCTTGTAGGCCGATGGCCGGTGTTCAGGGAGCATCTGCACGGAAAGTGGCCGATTGTCGGGTTGCCGTAGCTTCTGAACAAGTGTTTTCATTTGCTCGTCCAATCGCGGGCAGCGGCACAGCAAATGGTCGAGGGTTTTGTCGGTGTCGCGCACGTGGCATGCTGCACTGTCGGTCGCTTCAATTAATGCGCTGCATACCCTCATGAAGGCGACTCCCAGCGAAAGTCGACAAAGAAGCGAGGCTTCATATCGAAGAAGTCCTGATGGAGGGCGGAGATGCAGTAGGGGAGTCAGTGGTTGGCCTAGCTTCTTGCTATGGGCTTAGCTTCAGCTGGAAACGACGTGATTTCGGCGGAACCATGTCGTGATTTTACGTGGTCGTGGCGGGAATAGTTGTTACATGATTTTACACGGTTCGGTGGAAGTACATAACGTGGCCAGTTACGCGATTTGACGTGGTTGTCACGGGTATACGTTGTTACGTGAATACGTTGCTACATGTTACGTTGATACGTGAGAAACACTCAGAAGCTTTTATAAGTGTTTTTCTTTGTTTTTCTTACATGTTTATTTAACTGAATTATATCTGTTACGGTAGTGACGTATGGGGTCGTGGGGACACCGGCATAAAACACTTTCACGTTAATAGATCTTGACATCACTATGTCGACATAATTGCCGCGCACGTCATGAATGATAGTGATACGATCATGTGCGGTCCACACTTGCAGTGCTCTTTCCAGGGTATGCAAGTGTGTGCCACGACTCATTGAATGCTAATGTTGGAGCATATGTCAATCAAGGGCCAAAATAAATCGACAGTCAAAATTTCAAAACACACTTTGAGTGATTTATACAGTAGAAAGAAGTGATGTATGCATTCATGTGGCTCTAAATCTTGTGCTAAATGCAGTTCCACTAACTTAAAATGAGCTCCACTAACATGAGCTCCACTAACACGGATAGCAGGCCGTGCTAGTCCTATCCTAAAACGGTTAGCCGGGCATCGGCGACGCCTTCAGCGAGACATCATACGTTGCCGTTCGAGGCGGGCCTGGAATTTGTGTTCCATCGCAGTACTGCCCTTCCGGCAACGCAGCATTTCCATATGAATTTGCCGCGGTGGCCCGCTGCTACTGAGGCGGTGGCGCCCTCTATTGCTCTAAGCCGGCGTTTTGAAACCACAAAGGCACGCACACTATCTGGCTGCACTGCCTTCAGGATGGGCCTACCGTAACTAGAGCAGCAGCGTACGCTGACAATCCCAGTCCCTAAGGTGCTCTGCACCTAAACGATGGACAAGGACAGATCACGCCACGTGATCAGCAGGCATGATAACCGGTGGACAGTGAGAACAATGGTATGGGCACAGAGATACTTAAAACTGAGCTGCGGCAGAAATTAGATGTAATGATGAAATGCAGGAGTTCACAAGCGTAAAGTGCAACCAACTCGCGCAGGAACGAATAAATAGGAGACCTTCGGGAAAGGCCTTCGTTCTACAATGGACACAGAACAAACCGGCTGATGCGCATTACGATTATTACCTATAAGGTATGTGCTTGGTAACTCACTACAATGGTTCAACTTTAATTGAGGACGGCACAGCCAGCAGTGGCTAGGAAAATGATAGGTTGAATGCCAAGAAGCAAGAAGAGACCGGGTTGGGTCACGAAACAAATGTGTATAATGACATCTCCGTAGAAATCAAAAATAAATAATGGGCGTAGACAGATGTCTGAAAAGATAAAATAACCGTTTGTAATTTAAAATGAATGGTTGAATCCCTAGGCAGGAGAATTGTAGCAGGGGGCGGCAGATAGTCATGTGTACTGATGAGCTCAAGAAGTTTGCGGGGATAACGTGGTCGCAGTTGGCGCCGCACTAGGGGAGAGACCTTATCTAAGAAGTCCTTATCTAGCAAGGAGGGTAGCGCGTACTTTGACACTTAGGCGGTGTTCCTTCTGTATAGTCCGCGCATTATTTCAGCGCTTAATATTTGTTACGATATTTTAACAACTACGCGAACCGTCTATCAATGTAACGTCACTTCCTTGGCAGTGGCACTTAGTACAAATTACACCAAGTTGTGCTAGTTTCACAATTAGCGCATTGGCAATTCATGTTGCAGTAGAGAGACCGACTATATCAGACAGGAAACTTGCTTTTTCGGGTCAACACTCACGAAAATGCTTAAAATGCTGAGTTATATTCATAGCTAAGCCAACTGTCTCGTTTTTAGGAAAGTGTTTGGCGTGTCGAATATCAGACACCACAGAAAATATATTAGCACAGGCTTCTGTGTAAATACAGTCCAGCAAAGCGAATTAGATTCTGCCGTAACGTTCTTTTCTGGATCAAACCTTTTTGTGCTGTGGAGAGAATGCAAACGTTACAACATTTAATAATTTTTGACGAATAAGAACGACGTCATGACACTAGTGTATATATTCGGAAATATTTGGCAGTGTTCGCTGAAACACCGGTATATCGCTAGGCCTTTGGCGGTGATATCTGTACATTTTCGAGCATATATACTAGCGTAGCGGGTGCGAGGTGCTGGTGTAACCAGAGCTTCTGTGGTAGTGCCTTGTGGTGTGGATGGTGGGTTGCACTGCGTACTATTTGCTTAGTGCTTAATGGGATAGCAAGGAGGAAAACGATTTTTCTCGTATTCGTAAACGATTTTTTCATAACACCAAAAGCACCACTGTTTTGATTCGATGCTTCATAAGCAGGAAGGCGTATGAAATGATAGCACAAAGGCAACGCCAAGAGGCAGCCACACCATTAAACGTTACTTCAAATATTTCGACGGTGTCTCTTAGGGACTGCATTGATGTTTCACATGGTGCGCTTTGTATAATTTCACGGTGTGGACGACGACAAAGTGTGTTCGAACAGTGCCTTTCTTTGCAGCCCCTGCTAATTCCTGAGAAAGTTCAAGTCAATCTACCAGTTTTCGATGCTTACTCGGTGTTGATGGGCGTGGACCACCCCTGGCTTCTGCCGGAAACGGCAGGGTCAGCGACGGCCGGCTCCAGGAAGCGGATTGGACGGAGTGACCGCGACAGTGAAAATACCCACATCCACTCGCTAAGCAGTGAGTACCCTTCTGATGATGACTTCGTGCTTGTTCGAAGCCGTAAAGCGAAAAGGAGGATCACCCGGACGTCATAATTGTCCAGCACGCCAACTGCAAGAAAATCACCGAAGCCGGACACTTAAACCATTCTCTTTCTGCCTGTTCTTCCCACCGTAAACATGGAGCGTTTTAACGGACAGTCTGTTTCGAGGTCCCTGTAAGCACTTGTGCCAAAAGGAAATTACGGATATTAGAGTAAACACCAGAAAGAATGTTCTGGCAGTTGACGTTCTGCATGCGAGTGCTTTGGGCATCCTGCGCAAGGTTACGGACCTTGATGGTACGCAGGTGCGCTCTCATATTGCCCTGGGATCTGATGTAGTCACCGGCGTGATTTACAACGTAGATGTGACGATTCCTAACAATGATTTGGCAGTTATTATGAAGCCAACAGTTAATTGTGCTATTGCTGATGTCACTCGGCTGGGCAATTCTATTCAAGAGCAACTCACTGCCCACCCATGTTAAAGTGAGACACTTGAGCACGTTGTACGGCACTTCACACCGAAGCCTTCGGAATGCCGCAATTGTATGAAACTCCGCTACAGTCAGTAGCGTCTGCGTGAACGCAGCCTTGTGCCACCGCTGCTCGGGACCGCATGCTGCTGATACTTGTGCCGTCACTGTCACGAAATGTTCGAGCTCTAGTGGATCACATGAATCTACGTCGAAGAATTGCCCACACATCAAGAAGGTAATAGCTATTTTGAAAGAGATAGTGCGAGACCATTCGTCTTGTCCCGAAGCCTCCGCTAAGGTCAGGAGGCGACGTTCCCGTCGGCGCCGTTCTTCAAAGAAAACCGCTACCCATCCATCGCATTTACCGCATCCTCCGTCATCACCTCCTCCTTCTGCCTCGCAGGCGATGTACTGCAGAGAAGGCTCTGACGGAAAAGTTTGGCGGAAATACTGTGGCTCCGAAAGCTCAGCATGCAGTGCAAAATCAACGACCACCAAGAGAATCCAGAATTCATTGGACAACCAGCCCCACGTCTCTGCTGTCGGGAATGTACCCGTCGTGGACAGGCAAGTGACTGTGTTAGCGCACACACTAATTACTACGATCCGCGAATTCTTAAGCTAAATGGAATCCCGAGCAGCCAGGAATGCGCTGCAAATACGGGAAACACCAGTTCCAGTACTTGTTAGCATCGTTTAGACACCATGGCCAATCCGATGCTTCCCTTCCGCACTGAAGTGAAAACTGCGTGGATTTTTCAATGGAATGTCAGAGGCTTGAGGTCCCGCATCTCGGTCCCGCATCTATACTTGTTTTATGTGAACCAAACATATCGACATCTTATAGATTATCAGGGTACGAAGCCTTTCTTTCTTCCACTTGTGAAGAACGAAGTAAAGTGGTCGTTTATATCCGCTCAGACTTCACGTATATTTCACATGATATCAGCCCTGACGGCGACAATGAGTATGTGTGTCTTCGCGTAAGAAAGAACGCACTCACATTCACGCTCATTGGTGCATACGTATCTCTGTGGGCACGATTTCACTGAGGGAGACTGAAAGACATATTGATGGAGACCAGTGGCCCATGGATCATCACTGGTGACTGTCTTGGGGGAGCGCTAAGATAAACACCCGAAGCAGCGTGATTGTGTCATTCGCTTGCGATTGTGACCTTTGCCTTATGAACGACAGGAACCCGACGTACATACGGGGTTCAACGTATAGCGGCTACCTTAACCTGACTTTTGTGTCTGGCTGCTTCTGTCACAACGTGAAATGGTTTTGTGACATCTAGACCCACGGCAGTAACCACATTCCCACCTATATGGAGACAAATGGACTCAGAGTTTCTCTTCTCACGTTGTGAAAGAAACTGACTGGCCTGTGTTTAAACTACGTGTGGAAGAAGCCTGTCAGAAAGGCCTCGCATGCAACTTGAATAACAGCATCAGAGATGCCATCGAAGCCCCCAAGCGCAAGTTATCACTGTCCTCCAAAAGAACGGAGTTTGATACAATTCTTGAAAGGCTTCGTGCCATTCGATGGCGGGCTGAATGAAGGTACTGGCGCAAAAAAGTGAATTCACGACCTGAGAAATGCATGACGTTTTTAGAAAAAGATTCAGCGGAGCATGGACAGGCTAGAAAATGAACGCTGGATAGCGTTCTGTGAATCACTCGATCCTCGGAAGCCACTTTCACTTATCTGGGGAACAATGCGTGGTCTTCGGTCATTCTCACAACAACGGCACCCTTTTACCACTTTAGCACTCATTTATGGCCGACCAGAACTGGAAGTGAAGGAAGAATTTTGCGCGCGAATCGCCGGACGTCCTATGATCAAGACAAATGAAGCCGTTGTCATCCCTGAGCTTGGGTTACTAGAAATGTAGATTTCCTTCACCATGGAAGAACTAGAAGATGCTCTAGCTACCTCTAAGCGCTCGCCTTCTCCGAGCCCTGATAGGATCACCTACACTGACTTGGAACATCTTGAATCAGAAGCCAGAAGAGAACTGCTAGCGTACTTCAACCACTCCTGGTCTAGCTGCACAGTTCCTGGACAATGGAAGTGAAGTCGCCTGATACCTCTCCTGAAGCCACGAAGCCCTACTGCTCTGCCAAGCTGCCTTGGAAAGGTGAAGGAAAGAATGGCTCTTGCGCGTCTAGAATGGTATCTCGAACATCACAATATCTACTCCACCTGCGTGGCGGGCTTTCGTCGAACGCGTTCATTTCTGACAATATGATTGACCTCACAACGTCTGTCCAACAAGAAAAACGTCGAATGCGTACAGTAGTCGCACTGTTTCTTGATGCAAAGGGTGCATATGATTATGTAGCTCATGATGCCATCCTTACTTCACTAAAAGCGATCGGAGTTGGTGGACGAACGTTTCGATGGAGAACGGATTACATAACGTGCCGGTCCTTCTTTGTGCAAACCACTGAGGGTCACCAGACAACAGAGTATTACACGTACTGCGGCTTACCTCGAGGAGGCGTATTAAGCCCCACGTTGCTAAATGTTACCGTCATTGGTCCTGCTGAAGTTTTGCCGAATTCAGTCGGCCTATAACTTTATGCCGATGACATTTGCCTTTGGACTGCTGCTGTTACTCATCCTCAGATGCGTGCCCGACTACGACGGGTAGCAACCCTGACAACAGCTGATGCTATCAACCCAAAAATGCGCCTTGATCGCATTCACACGTAAAGCAATGACATCCTATCCTGTCCACGCAGATGGATATATTGTCAAGTATGCACGGACTCATCGTTTCTTGGGCATCATAATTGACAGAGGCCTGTCGTGGAGCCCCCATTGTGCTTATTTGAAGAAGAGACGGGCGTCAATTGAAGACGTGCTAAAATTCGTGTGCGGAAAATCATGAGGCTCCTCTGTACGACCGGTGCTACAACTGTAGAGGGCCTTATTTCCGCGACTACTGCGGTACAGTTTGCAAGTGCTGTCCAATGCCGACAACACGAATATCCCGTCATTGAAAAGCTTGCAAGGCCAGGCACAGCGCATCTTTTAGGTTTGGCCCGATGCTCCTCCACTTATGCAACAATTGCACTTGCCAGAAAACATGCAGTAACAACATCCGGCAGTTCTGCCGCATCCCAGATCACCATTTGGCCTCGCCTTTACAAAGTGCTCGGGCTACGTTTTCAAGCTCGATTTCCAAGCACCACAATGATATTCTCTCAGCGTATACGACTGCGAATATACCTTCAGCTCCCTTATGGTGCCTTGACCTGCCATAGGTGAACCTAAAAATTCCTAGTTTAAAGGAAAAGACCGACCACTGAAATATAGCTTTAAAGCAAGCTGTGCAATACGTCTTGGAAGCGCGACCACGCAAATGGGTTGTATGCTGCCACTTGAAGGCATCGCTTCAGAATACGCCCTTCGGCGGCGGCCTCACTAGCAACTGGTGAATGACATACGGAATTCTCACCATGAGGCTCTACCGAAAGGCCGCCATATTCTATATCAGTGGATACCAGGACACGCCGGTGCTACTGGAAACGAATTGGCCGGTGACGCAGCCCGGTGCGCTCAAGAGACTCGAGTGGTTCCAATCCCGCTTTGGAGTACCGACGCTGCAAGACAACTTCATTTACTGGCTCGCTCTATTACGCGCGATCAGTTGTGACTTCCTAACCATCAAAGGTCACTGGACCCTAACTGAAAGCTACACTTTCATCAAGGATTTCCAGCTCCGATGCAACTTTGTTACGCCGCCTCTGGTTTTGTGTGGCATTTACAAAGGCATATTCGTGTCGGATCGGGATGGCTGACACACCTATCTGCGATTTCTGCGCACTTAACTGAACTATTGAACACGTGCTATTTATTTGCAGTAATTATGACGCCCTGCGCTACCATCTTCAATTGGTACTCGAAACGCTAGAGTCGAGGCCGTTTTCATCAGCCAAGGTTCTTAGGCCTGGGCCATATGCTTCGATGGCTTAGAAGGGGACGAAAGCGTTGCTGACGCTCCTGAAGTCGACAGGTCTCTGCGAGCGCGTCTAGAGACTGTACTTGTGCAAGTGTGCGCATGGTTGGGCTCTTCTCTCTTTCTTCCTCTATTTTTCACTCTATTTAACCCCTTTATCCCTTTCCCCAGCGCAGGGTAGAAAATCAGATGCGCCTTTGGTTGACCCCTCTGTCTTTCCTTACTTCTTTTTCTCTGATGCTGTGGATGTGCACAGAGTAAGAAAAAAAAAGAGAGTGGATTGCGTGGCGTCATAGGTACTTAGGTTCGGTGGAACATGTTTTTGTGCTTCTGTGACTTTCAGTTTAACTCCTACCCTTCAGCCCAATATAGCAAAGTAACGACAATTGCTTTCCCGAAGAACAACTTAACAGTCGAACAACGCTTGGTGATCTTGGTTTAAGCAAAATTTGTGAACGCTCTTTATTAGAAAGGTGACTTGGCTACGTTGGCAGGCACGTACAAAAATATTCTTCGGTTCGCGCTTTGCAAAGTATCTTGTACCGCGAACGCAATGCAGATTCGTCTGTCAGTCCATACCCTTGCCCGCATAATTTTGAGCAGTGGTGAATTGAGATTCGTGTGTCAGTGAGAGAACAGTTGTATAACGGAGGAAAGGTTTCAGAACGAGCGTGTATTAAACCACACTTTAGGAAGGTGGTGTGTGTGATCGTGAAATGAGGTAATTTGGCGTAGGACAGGCCTCAGCGATGGCGCCTATTTCCGCCTATCTTCCCCGGCCTTGGTCATATTGCAGTGCACCAGGCTGCACAGGATGTGCTGTTTACAATGCTGCTTCTGAAGAGGCTTGTCACCAGATGGCTGTTCAATAAGCATGTGATTTCACCTCCCCGTATCATCTGCGAACGCTGAAAAATGATCAAAAACTTGTGGTTAGCCAGTATGTAAGGAGCTAGCTTCCCTCGCACGCCAAGCAGTTATAGTGTCAAAATAATGTTAACCAGCTAACGAGGCTAGCAACGTAGGTCGTTAGTAGCCTCGTAGCTACCACAGAGACATCCCGGTGTAACTTACATTGCTTAACAAGAAAAAATAATCAAAGCCGAGGTGTCAGAGGATGCCCTTTCACTGCGAGCGCGCTGATGATAACGCATTAAGCAGTTATGTCGGGTTAAATCGAAACGCGTACAGTGAGACGATTCTAATGCCACTACAATTTTAGCCGACGTATCGAATGAATACGCTTGATGGACGTCAGTTTGTCTCTAGATCATGGCACATGTGGCGATGTAGGACGCAAGTGTAATGCTTCAGTGCTTCTGTTGAACCAAACGTTTGCTTTAAAGTGTTCACTAAACTCATTCGTAAACTCGCGTATGGGCGTGTCTGTGGTGTTGCTCAGACTTTACTTCCACTTTTTACTATTTGGGCTGTGGAATAAATAAAAGACAATTAGATGTGCCTTTAGGTAGCGCTGTGGCTGGTGTAAACGGTTCGACACTTTCAGAATGCATTTCGCGAAGCATATTGGCCTAACTCTACATTTCATTAGTAACGACCTAATGATTTTGGATTTCTGCTGGATATCGCTAACCTTCAGTGGTCGGCATCTACAGAAAAACGAGTCATGCTGCCTTGGTAGCACATACTTTACGGCCCAGTGATTTATAAAAAAAAATTTATATGTACTAACCATGCGGTTGAGGGTGGAGAAACAGAAGGTGTCTCTTGTTGCCGTAATATACCACTTGCTGTGGTCCTCTCGACTTGAAAAAAACACATGTCCCTTTTGTGTAGAGATGCGCAGTTTCTCAACGTTAGTAATGTTATATTCTGACCCGCAGAGGCTTTCTTGAGCCCCACCGTTGCCATTTCTCCAGGATTGAACTACGATGCTGTCATTCATATGCTTTTTAATTGCCTCTTCGTATATATCTGCAGTGAAAGTAAGGGAGTTCTTATGCAATGGAAACATAGCGTCTGGTGTCATATTTTTATAGCAGTCAACACACTTCCAAAAACAGAAAAATGGTGATTACGATGGTGGTGTATGTTTTCTGGGAATACCATTTAGGAGCAATGGCGAGGAATCATATGATTGCTAGAGTGGTGACCCTAGGGCTGTCCTTGACATGCGGGTGTTGGGTTTTATGGCAAAAAAGCAGCAATCGGTAGAAGCTCAACATAAGAGTGTGGTCTCGCGCCACTTGAGATGAAGATGTTGACCCACTCTTGCACTTGACCCACTAATCGCCCTGTTGTTCTCGGCCCAGGGCTAATTATACTGATTGTGGGAAGGGCAATGTAGAAAGAGATGATATAGAAAGAACGAATGATTAGAAGGAGAGAAATGCAAAAAGGAGGAAGTGGGAGGAAAGAAAGGCGTGAAAAAATAAAAACTGCTTCATCGTCTGTAAACCTCTCGGGTTACACAGAAGGCAAAAGCGGAATCGCTCTTGCCCTCGTTCCTTTGCAAACACCCGGGCCTTCAGCCCACTGTTGCATGTGGGTGATCGAGTTTCACAAGCGCGTGAAACTCATACATGAAAAACAGGGATATAATGCTAAGTTTTATTATTGTAATAGCGAGGATATTCTAGCTAGATGTAAAATGGTTGTCGTGACCTGAGAACTCCGCATATCGGCTATGCTCCACATGATACTAAAACAAAGCTTTAGTGTATTCTTTGGTTATACTGAAACAATTCTTCCCACCTAGTTAACACCTCGCGCAAGAAGATCTGAACGCTTTAGCTGCGACACACTTTACGATTCGTTCAGCCCCTTTATACTAACATCAT
Organism: Hyalomma asiaticum; assembly: GCA_013339685.2. Taxonomy (NCBI): domain Eukaryota; kingdom Metazoa; phylum Arthropoda; class Arachnida; order Ixodida; family Ixodidae; genus Hyalomma; species Hyalomma asiaticum. The sequence continues at coordinate 55,919,247 of CM023488.1, forward strand.
GAGAACGCCAGCTCAGTTCTAGCGGGAACCGAGCTAGCTGTTTTATCTTTGTTCTATCAAAGAGCCGCGCCAGCGGCTGACGCCCGCTTAGGAAAAAAGCCCCTATACGTGGTGAACAGCAAAGCATAGCCATGTATATTATGGTACAGCAAGTAGCCGAAAGGAAAGTGAGGCTAAGGAGAACGGGAAGAAGGGGGTGAGAGGGTAAAGCATAGCATAGCAAGAGAGCAGGAAAAGAAATTGGTTGTGGGGAGGAGGGATAAGAGGGTGAGGAAGAGGGAAATAAAAAGGGGAGTGCAAACCATAGCATACCTATATATACATAGGTATACTATGTATATATAGGTATGCATACGGCGTTAACAGCAGGTACATATGCAGATACTATGCGTACATATGTGCGTATGTATAGTGCGCTATAGCAAGGACGTGCAGAAGGGAAGTGAGGATGAGCAGGAGGGAAAGGAGAAAGGTAAGGTAGTGTAGCATACAAGGAGGTGGAAAAGGAAGAGCGTCGTTTGAGCTTGAGAGTCAGGTGGAGGGAAACGATGAGGGAAAGGGTAAAGCGTTGTATACGTACGTATAGTACGGTATAGCAAGTAGGTGGAAAGCGGAAGTGAAGGTGAGGACGGGGAAAGAATGAGGGAAAAACCACTCGCCTGTGACTTTCGCCGATTCTGCGAACTGCCCACAATTTTTACAGCGTTAGTTGCCATGAGATCACAACGACCGCACCGTAGTTAGCCGTCAGCGCCGCCGGTGTCCGTAACCACTATTGCGATAATTTTAGAAAAAAATAACCAGGACCGAGGAGGATTCGAACCCACGTCCTTCTGCGTGGCAGTCGAGCATTCTACCCCTTATCAGGATGTACTAGAAGGGCTTCAAAAATGTGTGTACCTTCCGGTTTTAAAACATGTTTCTTTAAACTTCATTCGGAAGCTCTCCCTGTTAAAACCTGGTTGAGTTTGAGGAGCTGCTTAGTGCCATGGTCCACGAGCATCCGACTCCGTCCATGAGCGGAAACAATTCATCACTGTTTTATTGACTGTACGGACGCAATATTTTCTTGGCACATTCTCCTGCGGACTCTTAAAAAGGACATGGACACAATTAGCTTTCTACCGTTTAAAACGATTGCCGGTGCGCCTTATGACATGTTTGTAGTACTGGTTTGTACAGCGTATGGAGGTCGAGACTGTGCGATCGCCATGCCGAAAACTCGCGTTCCACTAGACCAATCTACCGTGAAACCGTTGCCTATGCAAGAAGTGTATACGCTGAGCAAGAAGTGCCGCCTGACTGGATGCACTTGTTCGACGCATGTCTATGTTTGACCGAGTTTTGAGTGCGTAGGCCTTCTCTCTCTGTAATGTGACCTCAGTTTTCTTTCGCTGAGCTACACCTATGCTTCAAAAGTAATAGCAAAAAGACGTATACAGGTATAAAGCCTGCCAAGGAATCGCATTAGCAAATATAACGTTACGTTGCAGAGTGGTAATACGCCACTACACGTCACGGAAAGTGGATTGCATAACGAGTGCGCGTAATCATTTGAAAGAACACAGGGGTACATGCTTTGTAGCTCGGCACCCATTACAGTGGCATCATCAACATCATCGTTATCAGACGATCTTCTTCAACTCTTCCGTCATCATTATTATGAAGCTCTGCCTCCTGAAGCAGTTTTGTCGTATCGTGCCATGCCTCACACGACAGGCGACGTGCGCAGCCCCGGCAGCAACCTGACTGGGCTCTTCGATATAACTGATGGCCCGATCACTTTTCCACATCCCGAAGCGTTTGCAATGGCCTCTAAGAAGGCCGCTCCTCCAGCCTACGCTGTTACTGTCCTGTGATTCTGCGCAGGCTTGGGAATTCTTTTTTTGGGAAGTAGCCGTACGATAGCGTTTCATTTGTAAAACAATTGTAGACATCACGCATACGGCACTCTACGGCACTGCACAGTAACGTTCTCTTCCTAGTATTCTCCAACGAACACCTAAACGTAAGTAGACGGTAGTTGTGCCATCTTACTCTATTTTGGCCAAATGCTGAAAAGCGCGGAAAAGGACGCCACAGAAGACACAATCAGCTTAAGCGCATACCATGAGCGTTGCATGCACTGTATTGCAGTAGCATGCATATGCCATTAGTCTAAATCCAGGAGCTGTTAGCGTGCTCACGACCTCTACGTGTGCTTTCTCTTGCGGGGCAACTTTCTCAGTATTTGTGCGCGTACTTGGTGAGATGAACCATCAATCCCAAAAGAATATTACATTCGCTCTATCGCTTTTAGAAATTCCGGATGCGGCTATAGAGACAAAACCTTCGAATATAGTTTCTGCAGCCCAGAGCGGCAGCGGGCCGATATTTAAAGCAGACTCCCTATGCAGTATGTTACTTTGTTTGATCTTTGCCATATATTTTTTGTATATTTCATAAACAATGGGAAATTCTCCACATATACGGAGTTCTGCAGGCACTAGATAGTTGCGCAAGAGCAATGATTGAATTGCGCGTTATAAATAAACGTGTCATGAAAAGTCTGATGAAAATAATTTAAAAGTAGCCAATGCTAATCTATCGAGAATTTATAGCGTGTTCTGCATACGTTAATGACAAACTGACGCTCGTTGTAGTACTGTAATAAAAAAAGCCGCCGTGCACTGCATCGCAACTGGGGTTTACTGCCTTTGCTGGGAGACGTGCACTCTTTCGTTTCGCGTCGGTGCCGCTGTGTTCACGACCCCGTCGGACTTCGTTATCATAGTAAATCAATTTATTAGAAACTAAATGTGTACGCTAATTGCCCCACTAGCGAAATCATTTGGACTTCGCGCTATATTTGTGCATTACATTGCACCCCGTTGCTAAAATCTTAGTGTAATTCTCTGCAGTGTGTAACTTGCTTTCCCACACAGCGGTTAGCATTTCTTCAAAATAGTACATTTGTCATGTAGGCATGGTTTGCTGTTATTTACTTTACCAGCAAGACCCATTCTAGCGAGTGATAAGGTACCCTGAATATTTAGAAAAAGGGCAAATCTGTTCAAATAAAGAAAATAAAAGAAGAACATGCACGTTTTGGGGACGTTTCAACGGTACGTTGCTGCTTGATCCGTCTGTCGACGCGGCTCACAGCTGTACCAATGAAGCTGGTTTGAAATTTTGGGCTAATAGCACTGTCCACGAGACACGCAGTTGGACTTAACGATGCCCATTCGAGGGCTCCGATCATCTGTTACAACCCCCCCCGCCCCCCCCTCGTTCCGTTGCCGGCAATTCGTCACAGCTCACTAGCTCAGTTGTTCAGAAGTGGTTCTGCCAGACACTTGACCGACCTGGAGTGGAAAAGACAAGCCGAATGACGCTTTGTCGCGGAATGTCTTAAGAGCTGCCCGTAATCAAACACGCCTCTACAAACGTGTGAAGCGCAGGCATTGCAGTTGCCGCGCTAAATGCCGCAGCGTGTCCGCAGCGAAGCGCAAACGAGGACCTTGCCTTGATTGATTTCCGGGGTCTTACGTCCCAAAACCAAGATATGATTATGAGAGACACCGTAGTGGAGGACTCCGGAAATTTCAACCGCCTGGGGATGTTTAACATGCACTGACATCGCACAGCACACAAGCCATTTTGCCTGTGTGCTGTGAGATGCATACAACATCTCGCCTCCATTGGACCCTACATTCAGTCGACCCTTAATGCATTACACGTTTGAGTGCTGGCGATGCGGCATCTTTTTTCACTGAACCATTGCTAGTACATCGTCCGCTGAGAGTTAACTTAATGGAAAGGCGCGTATTAAAGAAATGTTCAAGTAAACGTTATATTTGAAGGCATAGATGTAAAATCGTCGTATTAATGAAAGGCAACACATGACCACGTAGCTATATTCTCGGTCGTCATGTTAACGGACACCGCGATGCCACGAAAATACACGAAGCTGAGTTCACGATTACGTCGTGTGCTCCATTTCCATGCTGTTAGTTCCACATCTGACTGTGGCTCAGCGCCACATGCGGAATCGGGCGTTTTGCATCTTTCGGTAAAGGTAAAAATGGTGCTTAATTCTCATAATAATTAAAATTATGTAAGATCTTCGCGAAGACATCAAACAAACGGATTCTGAACACACAAAAATCATTTCACGCTAAAGTTCTTCGTAAGCGAAGTTTTCAGCGAACCATAATGCAAGACATTTGGTTGAGGTTAGAAATGAAAGCCTAGGTGCATTCGGCGCTCTCGTCTGCCTAGGGCATAAGAGCAGATTTACGAATAAAAATGAGGAAATATTGCACAGGACACATGCGGAAGCTATGAACAATGCAAATAATTCCGACGCTTTGTTCAGAATATCGTATACTCTCGCGCGCATGAAACTAGCGTTAAGTACAAGCAGTGACAGATATATAAAAAATTGGTAGATCCCACGTGAAGTGGGCATCAAGGAAATTCGAAGCACAGTTCAGGAACGTAAACTGGATCTGCATTTCTGTCTCGCCATACCGATTCTGGCACATATGAAGTTAAAAGAACGGCCGCAAGAACACCAAGACTGTTGCATGTAGACCATGCCGCACTTGACATGCATATCAGGATTTTCATGTTATGGCCTGTCATTTATGTTCGTCATGCAGTCATGTTGTGGCGTACCAATTTTTGTATACATCCTGTTAACGGAAGGGCCAGGAGAGCACCAAGAACGTGGCATGTAAATCGTGCCGCTCGTAACATGCATATTACGATTTTCATGTTATAACCTGTCATCTATGTTCGTCATGCAGTCGTGTTGCGGCATACCAATTTTCGTACACATCCCATTAACGAAACGGCCAGGAGAGCGCAAAGTCGTAGGCGGCTAGATAGATAGACAGATACGCTCAAAGTCGCCGTAGTTCGCTAAGAAATGCTTCGCATTTAATAAGCTGACTTACCTTCAGCCCATCTAGGAGATTTCGCAATAGCCAATACATTCCGTCTGGCGCTCGTCTTGAGAAGATTGACCTTCACTGTTTTATTGTCCCGATCGTACTTTTTATTGATGAGAGTCGACAACTTCGGATACTTTAGTACCCATTGCTGTGATATGCTCTGGTACACGTGAGCTGCCTGGACGTGTAGATGAGTGGCTGCAAAGCATGCAGAAAGGGCGTCCTTTGTACTGTGTAGTGGAAAATTTACCACTCAACTCTTTTGAGAATGAGTGAAAAATTTTTCGAACACAAAGCACTTCACATTTCTCTCTGTTCTCTACTTTTCCCATACTGCCTGCTTAGTCATGCTTAATGGCACTTTGTCGTGAATTGCCATTCCAGCGGGAAGTACCGAGGATTTCGGTGAATAGGGAATGTATTTTGTCCGTAGACGTTTTTTTTACGTTTACGGACTACGTGTTACTGGTGGATTATGCGTAATCCTGCCCGGCACCTGTTGATGCAGATTTTAACTAGAGGCCCAAAAAGTTTATATTGCTGTGACTTACATATTTTATCAGACCGCCGATGAAAAGAACTGGCATTAAAATTATTGTTTAAATCAGAGTGCTGTTGGTGGTTTCTTTCGACGAGAACACTAACATGACTGAAAAGAAACAACCATGAGAGTATAGTAGTTCATAAAAGCGAACGAGTCGTCGCTATCACTTCTACTGCCCTCTGTGGTTCCAGCTGCCTAGTGTCTGTGAACGTAGGGAAGTATACGGGTAAACTAAGGTTACTTAAGACATGTGTTTATAAGAATGTCTGGTGAGGTTTGGTTTGTGACGTACGCGTTTTGTTCTTGCAGCAGCTATCAAATGTGCCGTGAAATTCTCTCGCCATTTCCAAACCCTGCTGATAACAGACCTACGCCTAGTGTGAGTCATGGAAACTGATATTAAAGTCAAAGGTTGTTAAATATATTGTGGAAGAACGGCTTTCAAACCTGCCTTCTCGAAATGCCAATGATTACGAATAATCATTAAACACTTGCGTACGTTATGACAAGCAGCGTCAGCAGGAATCGTAAAAGTTGAAATAGGCTGCAGTGGTGTTATACCATGATAGAGCTTGCACTGTGATTGTGTATCGGCGTCATGCAGTTACACGAAAAGTGCACAGAAGCAAGGGCTATGCATTATATGACACGGAAGCCATGGTCACAGAAAAAGTTACATATATTATACGCTATATATGCATAGTATATATTTCCGTACATCAACAACTGGTCAGAGAAAAGAGAAAGAACATGCCGCCACATCGTAAACAAAGAATGATGAGCCGTTCACAATGATTGCTTGAGGATAATGCGAAGTCATTTATTTCTCTTTCTGTAATAACCCCGAGGGGTCGAAATTTCTGGAGCCCTCCGCTACGGCGTCTCTGATCATCATATCGTGGTTTTACGAAAAACCCAGTCAGTCAATGAATAGGAAGTACTTGTATTTAATATTTACGCGCAGGAAGAGGGAAACGTTGACACAATCACCTTTTTCATAAATAAGTTGCTGCCCTTCGTAAGCCCTCTGCGGAGAGTTTTAAAACATTAGTTGTGGAAACCCTCACAAGAGTACGTAGTGAGAGTACAAGTGTGTGTTTCAGCGGACATTACTATATGAACTTCATGAATCTGAATAGTTTTCCTGGAGGTGCGTGTGCTACGTTAACATTGGACGAACTTTTCGCCAAAAAGGGATGGTGTTTTACGTGCGAAAACCGTGATATGGTTGGGAGGCTCGGCTTTGGAGGGCTCCGGAGTAGCTTTGACAACTTGGAGTTCTATAACCTGCACCTAAAGGAAGTGCACGGTTGCGTTAAGCATCTCGCTTCCATCGAAATGTGGCCGCCATGGTACGAATAAAATTAAGTGACCTCAGGCTACTCAAGCCAACACTCCAGCCACCACCACGATGGCTTGCACTGCGATGGAATTTATTTCAGACCTACACATTATCGGGTCTCTTTTCCAGTAGTGTTCTACCGTTTCTGACGTCAAGGTTTAGCATGAACGTTATATGTTCCATCACCACCCACTCACTAGAAATACATAGAGTTCGTGGGGATGACGTTACAAGCAAGCACATATTTTCCCTTCCTGTGCAGTGTAATTTGCATTTTTCAGAATTCCGAAGCGCAGTCTGCTTCTCCACAGAACACCTCTGCTCGTCACACGTGACATATATGAACATGTTGAGGATGTAGCTAGGGGTCATATAATGATTTGCATAAATAAGGTTTTCATGTCAAATTACCATGTTGCATGACGAAATGCACTACCCATGAGCCTGGCTACCATAGTGTTGCGCATTCGTCCTGCGTCATACTGCAATCATTGCGGTCTTAGTGTCCGCCATTGGGTAACCTGAGACGTAAAGTTTTTATGTTATAAGCAAACATGACGACGTAGGTTAAATGAGTGTACACTGAACAAAAACTGCTTCCCTATACTCTCACGGATGACTGCTGACCCGTAGGTCGCGAGGTCGAATCCCGGACTCCGTGAAAGTGTTCCGATGGAGGCTGGCGTTCTGTGCGATGTCTGTCCAGAATAAAAACGTGCAGGCGCTCGAAATTTCCGGAGCCTTCTGCTACCGTGCCTTCCATAACCATGTCGTGGGTATGGGAGGTAAAAGATCAGGAATGAAAATTTTCGCACTATTGCGGCTATTCTGTGCATGTTACAAATTGCGCTTAAGAGGTGCATATAAGTGTACCACTATGTAGGCAGTGAACGGAAGAGAAACACGCAAGATACAGCAATTTGATAGCAAGAAAAGGCCGCCATACCTACAATCTCTAAAATTTCCATACGGAAGGACAAGCAAAAGAAGAGCTGCCCGTTTTCTCGACCACTGTTGGGGTATGTGTAACCTTTGTTTAAGTCATCGACGAATTGGGGCACGCTGTGCTGAAGCCACACCACGCCTCCACCGTTTGACTCACTTGCCATCAGTATGCCTGTCAAACAAACAACTCCCATAAATTATAAAAGAGACAGATTTGTGTTGCGATGGTTGATGATGCACAACGCAGTCAGATGTACTTAGGGCATGCACACTTCCTTTTATAGAATGGTCCGGGACACCAGTTCCAAACTAGAAGACAAAGATAAGAAATTCTCTTGGCGTAAATGCCAAGACTAACTGATGACCCATCTCTCTGTAAGTCCCATAAAACGTTACGTAGTTCCTTTTCTGAGGCACTCGATATCATGTACTTTTGAAACGCTCATCGAAGCATATGTAAGAATATATTCATGAGTAGCATCTACCAGAAGCACAGCCTGTAGAACCGTGTTTCAGGCTTGTCGCTCGAAATGTTGAGTACAAGGCATGTTATTTCATTTGAAACAAATTCTGTCTGTTCTTCTGTATTCGCGCATGATGGTTCCACTGTGAAATCTGCATTATTACGGACAGTTCTGGCGATCTCATAAGCTGTGTGTCAGCGTATTGAAATTTCTTTTCTTTCCTTAATTTTCAAGCTCTTTAATGAACAACGATGTTCTTGTAATGCTCTGCTTCACTTTTCACTGCAACGTACCTTCTTTCTGCTTTGCGGCCAGGCTGGCAAAGGAAAATGCAGCAATCCCTCAAATTTTCACATTCACAGGCTTAAATTTCTCTTCCTACCAACTTACATTAAACTTTCTGTTCCTCCCAATCCGTATATAAGACGTCTTACTGACCGCCTTCCAGGATATCGCCACACTGCCTCATTAACACCTTCTAATGGTAAAAGCAACGCCTTTATGTTTTCTTTCTTTCCTCGCACAATAACGGAATGGAACAGCAATCACCTCTTGGCAAACTTGTCAGCGCTGGCTCAGTCCCGCCTCTTACTACCTCATTTCAATGTTATTTGTCACGAAGTAAGTGTGTCAAGTTTTATTATTATGTATTATTTATTCCTTGACGTGTTGTAATAATATTTAATACACAGGTTTCTTTTCCCCTGTTATGTTCTTCAGTGCTTCGGAATAGTACTTACGAAAAAGTGTTCCACTTTGTGTTTTTGTCACCTTTTATGCATTTCTTCAGCGCTTTACACATGGTGAATTCCTACCTGGTATTTTCCGTAAGCAATTAGTTTCTTTTTCCTTATACTTTTTTCTTGTATGTAGTTTTTCCTACCTGCCTGTGCCTTCTGAGGCTTCCAGTATTCCTAAATAAGTACATAAATAACAAAGCCCAATTGCAAGAGAGTTGTCATAAAAAACTGTGCATTAGCCTCGTACATAAAGGAGGATAGCATAACGTTTGTAGCTCTTTTCATGAATATGCTGCACTAAATTTGCTAGCTATCCCCTACAGGACAATTTGACAAAGGGTTGTTTTTCATCAGTATGTGTAAAGAAGAAATATTGGGAGGGACAAGGGGGCTTACCCTTAGAGTGTCCTCCTCTTGTGCCGTTGAAGCCCTTAGGCGGCTGGTCATTGTAAGCCACGAAGGCAACGTGCTGAAACAAGATAATTGCCTGTATAAAGAGAGGTGCCTACACGCGCTCCATATATACGAGTCTAACTTTTAGCGCTTAACGCATTTGTGCGATGTACGCAACGAGAAGCGCTGCAATGGTGTTACGCAACAACCGAACTCCCAATATTAAATAACTCAATCCGATAATCACTTCATCCGATAATAACTCAACGGGTCTGAAGCTAAATTTACCAGTTACTACGAGTTTCTGTTTAAAAGGGACATCGAAGTGAAAAACATTTTTTTTTGTCTTCTCGGTTGGTTAGCTTTGACAATACCAGGAACACCAACGTTGCAGTGACCGGAGCCCATGGTAAGCTAGGAACCACGAGAAAATGCCGGTGGTCACGACGCTTTTAAGTTCCAGTACAAAAACGCGCGACATCACAGACATTTGACGGCGTTTTATAAGGCCCACATAACTATTTACGGGTAAGAAAGACCCTACATTGTGCTCCAAAGAAACTAGAGACACAACACAGGCAGTTTCAGAACGTTTGACGGAGAGAATTTTGCGAGAATACAAAAAAAGACGGGCAGGGCGTTTTCCTTCCGCTTGGACGCAGGCCTCCCGAGCGGTGTGACGTTACCGCATGCGGACCCTGCGCGACTGAGATGGGCCGGGCTCGTTTGATCTTTGCTTCGGCCGCGTTCGTCCCCCGCTCTCGTGCTTTTACCCGCGGGTAAAAGGCACGATGCGCAGGCTGCTGTTATCAAATTGGACGTAATATGGGACATGACGGCGACGGCAAAAGGAAAATAATTTAACGTGGCTGTCCAGATAATTGCTATCGCAATAAAGAAAAAAGGAGAGAAATAGGCCTTCTAACATTATTAGGTTCTGAAGTGCCAGCGCGAATTTCAAAAGTAAAACTTTGACATTCACTTTCACTTTTGATCTTGAACATAAAATTTAGAAATTAACGACAGTTGTTTTTGTCGAGATATAACTTACCACTCCAAAGCACCTTTTCACAATTTCACTTCGGTGTCCTTTTCAGGGAAACGTGGGATAAGGCACTCTCGCGCCGATAGCATGGTGGGATCAAACGAATGCGTGCATGCGACTACGCCAACATGGCGCGCACGAGCTGCTCGGGTACGTGGCAGAAATAGACGCAGTTTATCTGAGGGCCCTCGTTGCTTGACATGATTGCCGTGCGTACGCAGCACATAATGGGAGTACGAGAGAGTAAGCTGTGATGCGTTAGTGGATGAGGGAGTGTTCATTAAGGCACGCTGTCTCGGATGTGGAGGCCGGAGGCCAGCGTCCTGTATGATGGACAGAAATGCGGCCCATTTTTCATGTTTGCATGCCTTTATCGCAGAAAATTGAAATCACTTCTCTCATAATTCTTCATCACCACTGGCCCATTTTATGTAACCTGCTGGCCGAATGCCTCTCCCAGTATTGTCGTACTTACCCAGTTATGCGCGAGCTCGTTTTTGTTTCATGCCCGGAAATTCTTTTCGCTTATTTTGTCACCAGCCAGCGATATGTTCCTCAATGTAAAATCAACGCCTTAAGGATGTAGTCATGACTTACATGCCTACGTTATCATTTAGCCTCCCGTCCTCCTCACCCACTATTCTCTTTCCCACCCTCTCGACATAATACATTATACAAGGCTGTGCTATGCGTTACTTTGTCCTCTTCATGCCCTTTTCCACGTCCTCACTACTATGCCAATCTATACTATGCTATGAAACGCATCCGTCTTTATATAGTAGTACGCTGAGGGCGTGTGTGCAAGAGACGAAAGACTTGCTCTCGCAAATGCCACGCATTTCATTGAAGAAGTGGACGCGCACTTCTTCCATGGAGGGCAAAGGACGCACAAGCCGAGTTTTTTTTGTTACCTCAACCGTCGCAGCACCGCATCAACTATAACCTCAAAGAGAACTTCGATGAAATTCACACTTACGTGTCCCTGATAAGCGGGTTTTAGTGTCTCCCAGATAGGATTGCTGTGGTTAGAAGAGATATTGACGGGGAGCAAATACCAGTTTTTTGTTTTCTTATCGCTGCCATAGTACGCCATTTCTTCACCAGTAGGCGTCCAAGACTTTAGTTTGTTTGGTTTAGTTTTTTGGCAGCTTGTACACAACGAACCTGAAAGAGTGTGTTGAATCCACCGTTAAAGCGGATGTTGTTAAGTGGCAGCATTGAGCACTGGATGATTACTTCCTCTCTTTAAGCTCGTAATTTATTATTTATGTAATCAAAACGCATTAATATTGTTAAAGGCCAACTCGGGCGATCTTTTGAGTTAGTGAAGGTAGTGGTGATTCTATATTTCCGCGGCGCTCCGGCCACGCTCCTGAGACGACAAACACTCAGCAAATTCGAAAATATTTTTAATGAGTAAAAGAGCTTGAAACCGAAAGTGAAATCTAACCCACCAGTGACGTCATATCGGTAAATCCCCCTTGCATGGTGTGATAAAGCCTGCGCCCTTCGACTGCCGGTAATGTCGCGATGGTTGGCCGGCGCGCTCACATATCGTAGGTCATGGTATGGTACTGGTGCGCTTTCGTCGCTCTGCCTATGTTGATGTCAACAGAGAGAGTGACCAATAATTTTAGGAAGCCTGCTGGGCGTTTTGAGGCAATCAGTACCAATTGATTTGTAAGCAATCTGCACATCTCTGGAGCCTGTAACCTTGTACATATGACAGAAGTGTGCCAAGGAACGTACTTGTTAAAGTCCTACCCCAGTAGCTTTACCTCCAGAGCAACTTTTTGCCACAGCATGTACGCGCTAATTCTGGTGGACTAACAGCGACTTACGCGGCTGTTCGACATCGGAACGCTACAGAATTAAATACCGAACGATGATCTATTTAAGAGTGAAGTGTGCTATATTTCATTCTATGCTGTTTCTTACTTGTTTACTCGCACCAATGTCGTTTTTCAATTTTGTGGGCATTCAGAATTATACCTGCGTGCTGTACTGTGAGGGAATAATAATAATAATAATAATAATAATAATAATAATAATAATAATAATAATAATAATAATAATAATAATGAACCTGTCTAAAATGTGCCTTTTAGGATGACGAACTTGCCTGCACTAGAAGCGTGTTGCCGTTGGTTGCTCCCCTCATTTCCTGAAATCCGCTCGGTTGCTCTAAGATGCCATCGGTTATCTCTCCCGCACACTCCCTTGCCTGTGGAGCTGCATGTCTTCTTCCTTACTGCGAACGAAGCTATGCCGGTCCGCATTCTCATCGGCGCTGGTGTCTTCAGGTTTTCAAAAGGCATATCATTCATTTGCCCTTGTGTTGCATGCTACGTTGTCCTTCACTTCATTGCGCATCTCCTTTTCTGTGGTTGCCATTGTAACCCATTCTCATTTTTTAACCTTTAGAAGAAATATTCACGAGAGCAATGTTGTGAATAATGCGGGGTCATTGGGCAGCCTTAGCGCAGCGCTGAAACGGTGAGACACGGAGGTAGGTGCGTACACAATGCAGCGTAGCGGGATACGGCTTTACTATTTAGTTAACTTGCAACAAACAGTGGTCAAATATTGGTCTAGAAAATATTCAAACGCTAGGGCGGACTAAGCAATATATATCATCGAAACATTTCTAGAATGCGAAGCTCGGAAGATAAACTTGGCTATGGGGAAAAGGAACGGGTCAGTTCTAAGCGTCCCCAGAAGTCGACGCGTCCTTGATCGAGGGAAGAATTACTTATGGTGTTTCACGTTCCAAAAACGCGACATGTATTGTGGTTATAGTGGCTAGAGCTAGTGAGAGGGGTTGTCAGTGGGCCAGCAGGAGCTAGCGGCTATGGGCAAATGGGGTGCGTTGAGAGCACTGGTGTTGCTGGTCGGTGCTAAAGATCGGCTAGACCCTGGTGGATGCTGCCGGGTGCGGCTGCTCGGCTGCCGTGGACTGAGGACTGCGGGCTGAGTCGCGACCATCCGCCACAATAAATGAAGCACGCCGTAGTGGAGGGCTCCAGTAATTTCGATCACCTGGGATTCTTTAACGCACACTGACATCGCGCTGTACACAGACCTGTAGCATTTCGTCTCTGTCGAAATTCCGCCGCAGCAGGCGGGATTCGATCGAGCGACTTGCGGGTGAACAGTGGGGTGTCATAGTCACTCCAGCAACACGGCGGAGGTTCTCATTTGCCAGGCCACGGCTACACTCTTAGCACGGTAACCTTCAGTTTATTTTATAGGTACACAAAAATGTGAAAATATGCTCCCTTATAAACGTTAAAGTGCTTTAACCTTTAGTAAAGGAGCATATTTTCACATTGTTGTGTACCTATAAAATAAAATAAAGGTTACCGTGCTAAGAGTGATAGCGGTAGTGCGACTGCAAATTACCTTTAATATATGCTGTCGCAAAAGTAGCTAAATAACATAACTGCATACTGCTGATGTCTGCGCAAGGTGACTCGGCTTGCGAGTTGCCAGGCTCAAATGAATGCCCATAACAAAAATGACTGGCTGCGTACGAAAAAACTCACAGTGCGTACTCACCAGTCAACGTCCTTTCCAGCTGAGTTTTTACACGATAGCCTTCCCGTTTCTGCTTTTGCAAGATGTAAAGATGCCTTTCCTGGTACCATGTATGGACTCATAAACGCACATAGGAGGCATAAAAGCCAGTTTGCTGAAGCGGATGTCATGCCGCACTCCACTTATAAGTATGCAGTGTGCTTCGCTAAACAATAAATGTGAGAAATGTATGATTTCTTCAAGAACAATTCAAATTTCCTTAGCTGAGTTCTGGCCAATTCGTGAAAGAATGCCCGTAGTACTAGTGTTACCGTGCTCAACGGTTAACTCGACAATCAACTCGCCAGTGTTACTTTATGGCAGTGTTCTCTCGTCGTACTCTTTTACGCTTTGTATGAGAGTGCGCTCTCTCTAATGCGCTCTTTATAAGAGGAAGGCTGCAGCTAGGTTAGCGCCTTCTAGGCGAATGCGCGACGTACGAGGCCAGGACTAAATGTAACCGCCCTTCGAGATCTTGCAAAGGAGATTTTTTTTTGCGTGGGCGAAATCTTCTCGCACTACTTCCGCAGCTTTCAATGTAAAAACGCCACCATACCTGGAAGTTTTAAGTACGTCACAAGCGTAGGCACAGTTTAAGACGTCGTGGCGATCCGTGCAGAAAATAAAACGAAAGAAAGAAAAGCTGCTCTAACAGCGAAGAATGCTTGACGTCATGGAATCTTGATCTTCAGCTGCCCGGATTAGCATAGTACGCTATGACCTATATGTCATAGCTCCAGGAAAACTAAGGCCAACTCTATGCTTCCGAAATCTGAGTACAAAACGGAGCTGAATCAAGGGTATCAAGTACACTATCACGTGCCGCTGTCATAAATATCATTATTATGTAGCAGTGGGCTAATAGCAAGGCCGTGGTGAGAAGGTCGGGCGCAAGCGTGAGCCCGACATCCTAACCGGAAGGAGAGAATATTTCTTTCTGTTCCGCTGGGGTTCGAGACAGGGTCCCCGTCCTCCGAAGGCAAGGATTTTAACGACTGCACTACACACCAGTTTTTTTAATGTTTATTAGATGGAAGAAAAAAGTTGTATACATAGAATTTGGAAAATCGCTAGTAAGGCATATTCAAAAACATTAATATTAAAGATGCAAAACCAGTCAAGAATCACGAGAGCTCTCGGATATGCTCCGAAGTAGAATATGTTTTTCTTTAGACGATATTCCTTGTTTTACGCGGTGGTCCATCATGCCGAACTATAATTCTTGCCCTCCAGAGACTATGCAGAGGAATGAGAAAGATTAGGTCACGTAATGTTTTTTTCTTTTGTAACGTGAAGGTACCTGATGTTTATAGGGGCAATATTAAATTCCTTTTTCAATGTGCGCTGCAGAACATCCCAAAAGAATACAGCATCACAAGAGTAAATGAAACAATGATAAACAATTCGGGTATTTAGCACGATCTGCAATTGCTGTCCCAGGGAACAAAGAACCGTTTAGTTTCTTGCAATGCCTTCACAGGAAGAGTACTCGTGTGCAGTTTAAAGAACAATGTCTGTTCCCGGAGACACACACATTTTTCTGACGTGGGTTAAAACATCAGACGATCGGCAATTTCCAAACATAGGTACTTCGATAGAGGGGCGTTGGAGCACACATCAGGAACATCACGCACCGACTCCTTCCGGCTTGAGCTAAAAAACACTACACACTAGGCTTGCGAGATGAGTATGTATGGTAGCCATATGAATGACTTTGATATTGTAGCCGTATTTCCTGCTACTACCGATAAGAAGGCCGTTCGCCGCTTCCTTGGTTTGTGCGCCTATTATCGCAGGTTCATCAACGGCTTTTCGAGGATCGCTGATCTCCTCACACGCCTTACACGAGACGACACGCCATTTGTCTGGGATAATGAGCAACAGGCTGCCTTTGCTGAACTACGACAGCGAATGCAAACAGCACCCGTTCTCGCTCATTTTGACGATGATGCTGATACAGAGGTGCACACCGACGCCAGCAACATTGGTCTGGGCGCTGTGATCGTCCAGCGTCAGGATGGTGTCGAAAGAGTCATAGCCTATGCGAGCCGCTCACTGTTCCGTGCTGAGGCGAATTATTCGGCTACGGAGAAAAAGCGCCTCGCAGTCGTGTGGGCGATCACCAAGTTCACCATATGAATGGCTTTGAGATTCTACTACGGAAAGACGGAAAGAAAGCAAGACAGAAACAAAGGAACGAAAGAAAGAAGGATATAGAAAAATAAAAAGGGAATAAAAGATGGAAGGATCGAATGGAAGGAAGATGAATGGAAGGAAGAAAAGATGGAAGCAAATTGGTTGCTGGCATTGGGGTAAGCACCAAGGCCCGCTCCTTCTGGATTCAAGGGCTTTAGCACAGCACCACACAGCTACACTGGCTTTGGTGCTGCTCCTACTAAGGCAAGTGTTTCTTCCGTTAGGGCACCGACTTATGGAGGGGCGGTGTGCGTCGTTGACTGTTAGTAAAAGTCACTGCTCTTAAGTCCGATAGATTTCACTGCGTAGAAGTTGCACCTTTTATTTGAATACGTTCTATTGAATCGGAGCTTCTTTATCATAAAGATAACCTCACCAGAGACGTCAAGTGATGAGCTTGGCGACTACGTGAGAGCATGATCGTTTACTTTTGGGGCAGTTTTGTGGTCATGCCGGGGCTCAGGATTGAAGACGCTAAATGTCGGATTTTTCAGCTTATAAACAATCAAACTTTATAATTATTATTGATAGCACCCCTTCTACGTCTGGGAAACATCTTATCAGTGCATATGGCAAATATCTTATAGTGATTAGAGTTCCAAATTATTTTGTGGGGACGAAGCGTACAACGTATACTTTGCCTAGTGTATTGTGAGTTTAGACCGACCTTCAGAATTTCATTATGAAGTGACATTCGCATTCACTATTGTTCGCGAACTGTCGCGTTAGCCTATATACAATTTTTTGCTGGTATAGCGAATAGCCTTTTTCTACGTGGTGTTCCTTTGTATTTTTATTTTTCATCCGTCTTGTTACATCCGTGCCTTTCCTTCCTTCCTTCGTCCTCCTCCGCTTCGTGCTGCTAAATTGTCATAAATGACGACGATGTATATTCCGCACATAAACTGAAATGAAATGTGAAGTCCAAGAGTTCGTGGCATGAAAAGTCTATGAATTTATTGGTTTTGTTGTGTGTGTAAACGTCGACGAGAAACGCGTCCTTTCCTCCTACACGTTGTTCTGTTCATGAACTCATACCTGGCTTGCTCGGATATTTACCTTTGCACTCACTCATCTTCGAAATGTTGTATCTTGTAGTATGACGTACTGCGCGATCTTTCTTAATTAAAGCGCATCTACAATATCTATTGATTTTAGTAAATGCGTATATTTTTTTCTGCTCTGCCTACCTACGAGGGGCGTTCAATAAAGATTTCCCCTGACTCACTTCTACTTATTGCAGGGTGCTGAAACTGCGCATGTGTAATGACATATGTCACTATAGGTCACGTGCCAATGTGCAACTCTGAACTAATAACGGTCTTTCTTTTACCAGTGCTGAAGTGGTGTGAGGTGTGGTAATGAATGCAGAGGAACAGAGAGCGGTAGTCAAGTTCCCATACTTGAAAGGCCGTATTTCAGTGGAGACGTTCGACGAGATAAAAGATGTTTACGGGGAGGATTCCCCATCATATGATGTAGTCAAGAACTGGCATCGTCAATTCAAATGCGGTGGGACTTCGGTAGAAAAGGCTCTGATCGCAGGTCAACCCCACTCCGCTAACGATTAGCACACCATGCAGCAAGTGGAGGCTGCCATTTTGGAAAATAGCCATGTAACCGTTCAAGACCTCGCCCAAAATGTTAAGATCAGTGTGGGGTCCGTGGAAAAAATTATTCAAGACCATCTTCATATGCGTAACATATCCATTCTCTGGGTTCTCCGGCTGCTCACACCTTTCCAAAAGCAGGAACGTGCCGAGTGCTCCCAGGCTCTTTTGACCATGTGCCGTGGAAACCAGGAGGACTTTTTCAACAGTCTGATTACACAGGATGAAAGCTGGGTCCAACCCTATGATCTGTAGACTAAAGTCCAGTCGATGCAATGGAAGCACTTGGACTCGCCGCCTCCTGAGAAGGCGTGTGCCCAGCCCGCGGTGGGCAAGGTCATGCTCACAGTCTTTTGGGACCAGCACGGAGTAGTCTTGATGGATTTGCTAGCAAAGGGTGCCACATTTACTGGGGCATACTACCCTTCCCTGCTGTGGAAATTGCGAGAGTACATCAAAAAAAGAGAGACGTCGCATGCTCACCAAAGGTGTCCGCATTCTGCAAGACGATGCCCCAGTTCACAACTCACATGTTGTCCAGATGGAAGCATGCTGCTGCGGCTTTGAAATTCTACCGCATTCCCCTTATTAACCCGACTTCGCACAATTGGACTTCCATTTCTTTCAAACAGTGAAGTCATATTTGAAGGGCAAGTACTTTCCAGATGATGAGACTCCGACTTCTGAAGTCACGGCATGGCTTTTGGAGCAACCTGTCGACTTCTACAATCGAGGTGTTTACAGTTGCATAAAAAGACGGGAGAAGTGTGTGTCCCTGCGTGGAACCTATGTAGAGAAGGACTAATAAATCTGCGAAGTTTCGTTGCTCTCCGTCCACAGCAAGTGGGTCAGGGGAAATCTTTATTGAACGCCCCTCATACAGTTCTCTAAGAAGGCTGGCAAAAGGGATGGTTAAGTGCCTGGATAAAGGGGCATTTATTTATTCGAAGAATAGTTCTTCCGCAAAGGTAACAAACGTGCCAACGTGCTAGAACAATGAACATCTTTCATTTCTTTATTACCAGACACAGTAAAACAACGGTCACTTGACTACAAAACTAAGCACAAAGGTGAACAAAAATTGACTCTCACTTGAAGCGATCACCTTTGTGTCGTACACGAGATGAATTCGTCCCGCGCGCTTTCATTCAAAACTCCTTTAAAGCAGTCAGAGGTTCGATCTGGCTAAGCCACTCAGGCACACACTCTTGCTGCTTCAATTCCTCGATGTATCGTGCCATGCACCGCCGAAAATATATGCGTGCTGGCTGGGCATCAGGATCGCAATGGTACCCAGCCATTCTGGAGCCCCATAAGCAGTGGAGGCCCGTAAGCATTATTAGGTCGTAGGGTAATCCATCGTCACTTTTTATCGCCAAGTACCTTATACCATGGGAATCTATTGGAAATTCCTTTTTGAGTGTTCTTTGAAGGACATCCCAAAAATACACGCCTTCCCAGCAATGAATGAAAACGTGGTGTATATATTCCGGCTTTTTACAGATTAGACAGACAGTGCCCCATGGCAAGAAAAGTCCTCGCTGTTCCATGAAAGTTTTAACCGAAAACGTTCCCGTATGGAGCTTGAAGAAGAACGTTTTCCTTGCAGGAATATGTAGAGTCGGAGTGAGCGGAGTGAGAGCGACTTTTAACGGATGTCTTCTTCACGTATGCTTGCCGCTTCGTACTAAGTTGTCCTGTCACACAATGTGCGAATAGCGTGGACGGAAAGAAAAAGCCTATGAATACCAGCAAGATGTCCTCATATTTACAGAGCGATTGAACAGTGCCATCCTATACGAAAAGCAAGCAACGCCCAATTACTGCAAGTCCTCGCGCTTTGCAAGACAGTGCTGCACAAAAGTGTGCATCCTTGAAGGAATATTCTGGGTAACGTTCTTGCAAAAATCGGCTAATTAACTACATTAAAACACTTCGAGGTCAGCTTTGATATCAGGATATAGAATAACGTTTTTCTCAGTTTGCTCGTCCGCGTATCCCACTACCTTATTTTTCAGAAAATGTCAACAGCCTCCTTTATTAAACAAGTGCTGTAAAATTTGACTTATGTGAAATCTGCGAAGTTGTTTGACTCTATTACGCGGCATGTCTGCCCCGCCACGGGGGTCTAGTGGTTATGGCACTCGGCTGCAGATCCGAACGGCTGCATTTCGATGGAGACGAAATGCTGAGGCCCGTGTACTGTGCGATGTCAGTGCACGTTAAAGAACAACAGGTGGTCGAAATTTCCGGAGACCTCCACTACGGCGTCTCTCATAATCAGAGCTGGTTTTGGGAAGTGAAACCCCATAAATCGATCATCAATCAATCAACGCGGCATGTCTGATTATTTTACATGATATGATTTACGATAAAGTGAAATCCCAGTGGCTAGTCTGGGACAGAGCTCGCGCCAAGCCTCCCCTTGGTGGTGTGTGTCCGAACACTGGGTTGACCATCAGTGCATTCATTTTCGGCTAATTCTGGTGGTTGGGAAAATTGTTTTCTTCAGTCGCACGTCGCGTGACACTTCGCAGTGCAATGGTAGGTTGGTAGATAGACAGACAGCAGATAGATACATGCGTAGATAGATGCACGACAGAGACAGACAGACAGACAGACAGATAGATAGATAGATAGATAGATAGATAGATAGATAGATAGATAGATAGATAGATAGATAGATAGATAGATAGATAGAAAAGCTTAACCTTGTCTTTGGTGATGTTGGCGTAGTTACTTCCCTGGTTCTAGCGTCACAAAATAGAGGAGAGAAAATCGCAATGACGGTACTCAGGAACAACAACAAACAAAGGTCACTAGAACTGAACTTGTGGATGCGGTGCTAATGTATACCGTACCTTATTTCAGTGTCATGTTTTGCAAAAAGGCCGTTCTAGCATATTTTTAAAAGGACACCCAAGCCTCCAAAGACCTTATTCGGTTTAGTATAGAGTTAACTGGTCCAGGATGGGAAGTGCGATGGAACAAAATTGTCAGAACGATGGGTAGCGAAAGAGTTCCTGGAAGGGGCCTTAGCGAAAATTTTTATGCTGCCCTTATCACTATTCGGTGTCTCCCCTCGTATCACTAACATAATACTGTGGATGATTCCACTGATACTTTGAAAATTAAGTGAGCGTTAGGTATTTCACGTTTTCAATATCGCCAATGATGTATGCTGGATCCGAATAGATGCGTGTCCTCGCATGTGGATCGATTTAATGTTACGTAGTCCTGATTTCCAGTCTTTACTGGAGCTTTCAATAGGCTCCCTTTCATAAGACACAGCTCTGCAGATGGCTGGGTCAAGAATGTTTTTGTTGCAGAAGTTACATGTTAAGCCAGGAACAAATTAGATATTAATGTGTTAACATGTATTATTTAATATACCGGCGTGTTTATGATTGCATGTTAGGAGCTATTTTTCACAAGCTCATAAAGTCTATAAGTTTGCTTTTATTCCGTAACGTTTTTCATTTCCCTAGTCATGAATATGCTGAGGGGGCATTGTATACAGCTCAATCTCGTGCGCTAGCCCACGTACGAACTTTGAATACCTTAAAGTATGGACAATATCGATGGATTTATAGTTCGCACGCAATTAATGAGGTATAAAAATAGGAGCTACTGTAGCTGTAGAGTTTAATTCGCAGAGTGCGAGTAATTCCGCGAGAAAGGTAGCGAGGCAATACGGCAGCAATAGTTATATTGATGCTATAAAGTTAGAGATTCTCGACATTAACTCGACTGGCCTTTCTAACTTTATAACAATCGTTTGGTTGCGATGCAGCTGTTGTAATAAACACATTTTTGACAAGAGTATTTAGGTCTCGTTTCTGTAATTTATTTAAAAGTCTGTGCGGCTGTAATATATTGTGGCTTTGGAAAAAATGTCGCCATACACAACGGCCAGATATTTATAGTGCATAGTCATGCGAAGAACATCATGAATTTACATAATACCGGCACAGAAAACTCAAGAGTCACAACTTGCGATGTGTGACGCCTAGGGAAGGGGAAATAATAAAGTCAGTTGGGGTTACAGGTGAAAATTGTTCGGCACCAAGTTGGAGGAAATTCAGAACAGCTGAAGAATGTCCGCAATGTGAGAACATCACTGGCCAGAAATTTGTGTGGTTTACGTATTTTAAAGTCAAGCATTCTGCGACTCCAGTTAAAAGAAGTGAACAGAGTTATTGCCGGTGTATTTCATAGCCCAAATATGTAAACTGAAATATTTTAAAAATATTTTTTGTATTGCTACGACTAACACTATACTGGTTCATAAAGCGAGTTTGACCAACCGACCAAAATGTCAACCAGTTATCGTTCACTCTGCATTAATAGCAAAGCAAAAGGGGATATTGGAATAACTCCCTAAATACTCCACATGCAGTGTCCCACGAAGCAGAGTACTGACTTCACTAAAGCGACCTTATGTAGGAAAGTACAGCACTGAGGACTTATAAAAAAAGAGCAGTAAAGACGGATGAATGTTTAATTTACAACATGCTCACATATTCCTGGTATCTCTTTGATCCGACTGCATGGAAAAAGGTTAAAGTCGCACGGACACATGAGGACGCTGCGTCGCAAATGAATATTGAAATGTCATGTTCCACGCTATCGAATCTCTACATAGAACCACATTCTACATGGGAGTCTATTTCTAGAAAGCTTTAAGGGCGGTCAATTCTACAGTGAATTGAAAGCCAGCCTGCACAAGCAGGAGGCTATTACCCGAACCTTCGTTACCTTGTAGACTTTCTTTTTCTTTGTATTCTCCTGCAATGAGAAGTCCAAGAACTCACGTAGCTTTTTCTCATCTGCACTTATCTTTTCAGTAGCATGGCTAGCAAAAGGCTTTCATGCTTATTTGCATAGGTAAACGTACAATTCTGAGTCCGTAGGTGTAGGCGCTGGCTCGTCTATCTCGCTTAGATTCCTGATTGTGCTGCTTGCGGCTGGGATATGTAAACGCTACAACCGATGTAAGCAGTGTTCAGAGGTGTATGGAATTTTTAGAACATTTAGGCTGAAAGACCCAATGCATCTGAAGCGGAAAGCCAGGCGCTCGCACATACCATGCGGCCGTGTTACGCTGCGTTGATGCCACCGAAATATAGCTTCCAGGGTTTGCAGCTGGTCCTCCATCCATGACGTCTGCGACTGATCCATCCGTTCGGCATTCAGTTGTTGTGACACGTATCACCGCCAGGCTGCTCAAGGCAGCAAGGAAGTGGACAAGGAATGTGGTAGAAAAAAAATGAACAGAATGCTTATTTTATAAAATTTGCTAGTTGTTCCCGTATTTTGCGTTCCTTAGGCCTCATAAATGTTATGCTGTCTGTAGATCGCTAGATGACTGGCGGACGTCGCTCCTCCAATCACGCATGCTAGCGAGCATTCCGTCCCATAGGTGGTAAGGGGTTGCTTAAGTCCAGGCCACCCACGTGAGAAGGTGAAACGGACTTCCCACAAGGGAAGGACAGGCTTCACGAATTTTTTCGCCCTGATATCTTGATGACAATCTAACGTCGCTGAAGTTATGGCGGCCGAAGGGGCATCGAAGGGTAACTGAGACAGAGGTCGGAGCTTGTCACTGGTGAGTGCGACATATATATTTATTAACTTGATGCACTCCAGCGATAACTATACATGTTATTATATATATATATATATATATATATATATATATATATATATATATATATATATATATATATATATATAATGTATATAATGGCACTTTTTTTTTCGTTGCTTCGTAATCAAATGTAGGGTAGGAAACCGATCACTGGGACAAATAGACCAACATTGTTTCTACCATCTCAGTGTCTCTGCATTTGAGTTGCCCATTTCAAGGCCGACAGCACAGTGCGGGCCCAGGCGGCCTAATAGATGTACTGGTACTCCCGAGATATTCGGGGCTTGTCCAGTTTAGTATTCTCATATACGAATCGAAATGATGGGATGCGAAGAATATTCGAGACAAGCGTACGAACAGTCCATTTCAACCAAGCCATCGGAATCGAAAGAACTGCTACTAATGTCACCGTGTTTGTTAGCAAGACTTTCTTGCCCGAATTCCAGCATAGAAGGTGTAATAATATGCCGGGGAACTGCTTAATAAATATGGCTTGATAATAGAAATCATACATCAGGGGCCGAATTCACAAAACTTCTCTTTCGTAAGTGCTTTTTGCCATTAGTCGGTAAGCGCCTCTAACGACATGTCCAGCCGCGGCATTGGCTGAAATTTTCTCTTAAGAGCTTTTTCCTCGTAAGTTGTTTTCATGAATACGGGCCCAGATAGCTGAGGACTAACAGTGATTTGTTGATGCCATCGCCTAGTCGTCGCGTGTACGAGCTTTTAACCGGGTTTTTAACGAATGCACGATGTCTGACAATGCCTTTGATTTTCCGTTAAGATGCCCAATCGCTTAATCGCCACTGAGTGTAGTAACCTCCAAGCATATTATTTTAAGTTAGCTCCCAACAATCTATCTCTAGATGTAAAATTCACTATCTGACACGAATACCATATCGAGTTCGTTCCTGCCTGGTTACGAGTAGCTATTAACGGCGTGTACAGCTACATCAATCGTAAAGTAGAAGTTTTCAAGGGACGTATTCAAAGTGTCATGGTCATTTCTATGATAGCCTCATTCGCTCCACTTTCTATGATAGTGTCAAAAGTTTCTTCCTTCACGACATTTCCTGGGAACCGCCTCGTGCCGGCTAATGTAGAACAACGTGTGGGACACGTAGAGGCGCTAGTAAAAGTAATGTTTTTGTGGGGTTGTTCTAGTTACGTGCGTTATAGAAGTGCTCTAAAGGTCTTGGTGACAGGATACCAAGAACGCTCACGGGAAAAACACGAATATTCATTGTCGTCGCGTTGATCCCTGATGCCGGAAGAGCGTGGCTTCTATGTGAACGTCAAATCAGCTTACCCTTTTGCGAGATCCTTTCCAGGGCAACATTTACCCTACCAAATGTTTTATAGTTAATACTAAGTGTTGGAAAGAAAAAAAATACATAAACTATTGAATGACAGGCTTCGCGAACGGGAAGTGTTGTAGAACGCTGCCTTTATTAGGTAGCGATAACAGTCAAATAGCTGGCAATGAAGTCAATCATGCAGAAAACGCTACGTTCTCTTCTGTGTTCTGAATAAACTTAGCAGATGTCTCCTCAAATTGTTCCTCTGTGTGATAGCGTGCTGATGCCTCACACAACTTCTTACATGTCCGGAATTCGGGGTTAATCTAATCCATTTAGTATTCACACTCTGCAGGAGTTGGTTACTCTATTCCGGAGATCTATAATAGTGCAATTATTTTACTACTGCCGCTGTAACATATTCTAACTATCGCTGACATTGTTTTTTTCAGTTGACACATTACTGGACGATGGGCTAGGCCATTTAACTGCTAAAGGAATGTGGTATATGTTAATAGTAAAGGTGTTCTTAATCGGTCTCCGTCACTGTCGTGCGGTGCGCGACAGAATTGTCACGCCCGGTTTTATCAGTTTATTTCAAAGCCTGAAGCAGTGCCTTCGTCGCCTTAAGCTGCGATGACTCCAGTGGCAGACATTTAAAATTGGTTTCACAAGATATTCTATTGTCCAGGTGCGCTAAAGCTCACGCCAGGAACTGTCTCCGAATAATATATCGGTGACAGTAGCATAGAATGCATTTCCGCGTGTCTTCGCTGCGAGAGGCATCAGAAAGGACGTTGTCGGCCATTACAATGAAAAATTGAACAAAA
The DNA here is from genome assembly GCA_013339685.2 of Hyalomma asiaticum. Taxonomy (NCBI): domain Eukaryota; kingdom Metazoa; phylum Arthropoda; class Arachnida; order Ixodida; family Ixodidae; genus Hyalomma; species Hyalomma asiaticum. The sequence goes on from CM023488.1 coordinate 55,944,817, forward strand.
ATGATTTCCTGAGTCGCACTCCAGGGCTTTCAACAATAGAGCATAGTGGCCAGTCTTTGGCACAGTCCATTTGGTATACAGAGATGTGTCTAAGAGCGGTGCTGATTGGTGCGGTTGGTTCAGATGCTTTACGCACTCTATAGAGAGCATGATCTTGTGCGCAAGAGGTCGCTCTCTGCAAGCAGCGGCGTGCTTTGAAAGTTGCATGGTATTTTCCTGTGTGCCGAATAGTCGGCATCACAGAGCACGCGACCAGACTTACGCACAGCGGAATAAGACCACTCCTCTAGACCGAAGCCTTCCTGCGGGGTCTCTTAAAGACGAAACCGAAAAGAGGGCCTTGTAGCGCACTAGAAGAATGCCTGCCATATGGACAGGAGCAGGGCTTCGCTAGAGCCCATGCAAAGGCCAGGCATTCCCGGCAAGTCAGAGTAATTTGGTTCCGCTGGTGACAAAAGTCGGCTAGCGTACGCGATGCAAAAGGCTTGATGGTCCAGGAGATCCAATTGGGCTAGTTGGTATGATTCCATAATGGTTAAAATATCGCTACAAAACGGGACGGAGACAGTGAACACAAGCACATGGCGCTGGCTAACAAATCTTTATTGGATGCTGTTTTTTAAAGCCAGACATACATCATGGGAGCATGCCCAAGTCACAGGTACACGTGTCAATGGTAAAACAGATAGCCCCCTGGATGCTCGTGTGTTTGCCTATCGGCGTTCACCCTTGGATAGCAATAAGGCTGCCTTACAAAAACACTAGCTTTTCTTGACATATGAAAGGCCTCCGCAATTACCCTTGTGCGTGTGTCACTGTGAGGAAAGAATGTGTTAGTATAAACAAAAAATGGTGTACAGCCACATTCAAAACAATGCCTTGCCAGAGTAGTCGACGTATTATTTAATGAATTATGATGCTCCTGTAGCCTAACATTAATGCAGCGACTTGTCCGTCCAATAATGGAACAGCCGCAGAACAGTGCAATCTGCTAGACGACCCCCTTCCTACATGAAACGGACACATTTTCATGCTTCGTTTTGCATACGTTTCTTCCTTCTCACCTTCTTTGGACTGCTGGCCCAACCTTACGTAACTAGGCGGGAGCTGAAAAGAGTGCACGAACACCGTACAACTTTCTTAAATCTATGCGAGAGGAAGTGAACGTAGGGCATTACCGCTACTCTCTTCCTTCTTTCTCTTGGACGCGTGCTCTGTTCTTGGCCGCGTCTCACTCCTGGTCCCCATACGTCCCTACCGTAACGGATATGACGCAGTGAAGTAAACATGTAAGATCAATAAAGAAAAAAACATCCAGAAAAACTTCTGTTGATGCGGCGGTAATCGAGCTTACAGGCCCCCGTCCCACGACGAAAGGTGCCCGGCGCCACCACTGCACTAACGCCGCACATGCTCGATAATGTGCGAACAAGCCTTATATTCCTTCTTGTCTCGTCCGGCTCAGCACGCCCACATCCAGGCGCACATTGCCTGGAACAGTGCTGCCGACCAGGAGAGACGAAGCGAATCACTGCCGCTTTACTGGCTTTACTTCGTCTCTCCTGGATGGCGGCACCATTCCAGGAGCGTTCCGAAGTCCGCCTCGATGCACGCGTGCAGAGCCGCGCGCATAGCCGCGTTCCTTCAGCGTCTAGTGTAAGTGCGCCGATAGCGCAGTGGTAGGGCACAGGCCACCTTTCTTCGCGGGTGACGTTTCCACGCCGACTGCTCTTCGAGCATGATGGGAACAAAAAAAAAACAGCTGCTTTAGGCACCAGAGCACGGAAACGACGTTGACGGGTCAATGTGGCGCAAGTAAATATAATTGATGCATTTGTCGCGCGGCATTTAACATATACTGTGCACACTTATTAGGTAATCTACTTCAGTGACCACAAAAGGTTGGCCCTTCATGTTATGGAAGCGATGTGTGAATGTGAATTCATCCACGTCAAACGGTGGCGTGCCAGCGAAACAGCGATAGGAATGGGGAAGTTCACCTCGATGTAACAATAAACAATCAACCGTTTATGGGAAGAGACATTGCACTTTCGTGTTAGGCCGATTCCTTTGACAGGGAGATCAGCCACGCTTTTTTTTATTGATACTAACACATTGTTTTCTCACAGTGGACATATGCAAAGGGCAGTTGCGCAGGCTTTTTATATCCCAAGAAAAGCTAGTGTTTCCGTAAGGCAACCTTCCGTTGCGTTATCGTCCATAAAATGACTTTCCTATCAAAGGGTTAACGCCGATAGGCAAACACACGAGGAGCCAGGGGCGATCTGTTTTAGCATTGACACGTGTACTTGTGAATTGGGCATGCGCCCATGATCTTTGCCTGACTTTAAAAAGGAACACGTTTTCATCCAATAAACTGAGTTGCTAGTCAGCGCCGTGTTCGTGTTTTCTCCGCCTCCGCCCCGTTATGTAATGCTGTTTTAACCATTGATGGTTTAGTTACTGCTACGGAAGCGTTGTTTCAAAGATGGTCATATGAAGAGACTGCCATAGGCGAAAATTCCGACGCACTCTCCTTTGTCAACGCCGATGTGGTGCACCACGGCCGTGCTTTACAATCTTGCTCTACTTTCAAATTGTAAAACATCAACACTGATTCTCCACCTAAGCATCCCTCCTCTGATTCAAAGTAATCTGAATGCTTAACTTTCGGTGATAGGGACGACTAATTATGGACATTTCGAGATTACCTGAGAAACCTTCAGGTGCATTTGTGGGGACAGTGATCACATAATCTGACGGCAAGGATTATCCGCATTTTGTTACTTTATCTGCTAAGTAGTTTCACAGCAGTGGGAGTATGCGGTTAATGCCAGTTTTCTCTTCTAAAATGTACTAATTCGCGATTAAAAGATATGAAAAGAAAGAAGGCATTTCGCATAAAAAAGGAAACAACAGAATATCAGCGTACAGTTTTCGCCTCTATAATTCGGCGAAAATTGACGGTCCCTTTATTTCGCAGCAGCCAACTGACGTGTTGATAAGCTTCCCGATGAAAATCTTCATTTCTCAATTTTCAGTTAACAAATTCACACCCCTTTGTCTCCACTGCATCTTGTTCTCTCACCTACGGTGTTCTTAAACAAAACGGCTATGCGAACTTCAAATAGGCAAGTAATTTCTCCACCTCGTCCTGCTTGGGATTTCTAAAAAGAAATGCAAACACATAGACCTGATTAAAACTAAGCGGTTAATAGCACGCACATTTCCATTACACGCTCTGCTTTCTGAACTCAGTTTCATTTTGCTCATGTGCACGATGACGTTCAGAGGAAATTCATAGAAGTAACGTCACATGACAAGTAGTTGGAAGGCAAAACTATGATGTCAGACGATATTATAAACATGTTATTGGTATGACTTATTCGCACATCGAGGAAAAGCTTATGAGAATATTTTGATAATTTTTTTGCTGAGAATAATGAGTTAGAGCTTCCACGCCATTTTTATTAGTACAGCCCACCCGCGGGAGTTCTACTATGGAGAAGAATATTTTCGGCCTCGAATTTTTCTTGCTTGTACCTAAACCAAATTCTGCAACGTATATTGAATTTTACAATTATGAGAAACTGTTCTAGCCGGCACCCTCGCAATATGTTACCGTAAAATTTAGCAACGAGTAAATAACGAAAATTAATGAAAGACGGCACGGAAAATCAGAATACCAAGAGCCTTTGCGCTATAGTGGCGAAGCTCCTTAGGGTGTGGGTCGTTCCCTCCTCTGTAGTAGTAGAAGTAGTAGTAGTAGTAGTCGTCGTATGTGTATAGCCACCTCGCGCCACCTCGCGCCACCTCGCGCAGGAGGCTCGCGCTCGGCGAGTCCTTCCCGGCGCGCTACCTCTCTCACTCTTCCATCTGCTGTCTTGTGAGAGAGAGGGAAAGGCGCGCGATGACTATGGAAACTCTCTTTCTTCGATGAACGCTCCACCAGCTCGCAAAGAAGGAGAACGCGCCCTCACCCGCCAGAGAAAAGCTTGACGCAGGCAGCGTCTTCTAGCGAGTTTCTTGATTGAAAAATACCGACTGCTCGCGCTGGAGAACCGTTCGCCGGCCACCCATATATATATATATATATATATATATATATATATATATATATATATATATATATATATATATATATATATAGGCACTGGATTTTGACTTGCAATGAAGTGCCGGTGGGAGATTTCACTTGGGCGTAGTTGAACCATAAGGATTCGTAGCGTGCGCGTTAACTAAATTAATCCGGAACTCGGCACAATCTACGACGAACCTCCGGAGCTTCGCCCACTCATCATCATGCACTCCGTGGATATGCTGTGAATTATGTTTAAGAGGTGGGACCATATTACCATGCTTCTTGGTTTCCTTGGGTAGGGAACTCGGTGACGCTTTTCTTCCCGCAGGGAGAAGTCGACGTTTCGTTGAATATGTGGGCAGTGTGCATAATGTGGCACGATACTCGCAGCACCACCGATGTGCAAGTGCCACAAAAAGGCACATAAGTGAAGCATTGGGAATGCATTTTTTTTCTGAATTTGCGCATTTTTCCTATTAAGCATACATTGGAAATGATAGTACTCTGTGGATTTCCTAGATAAATTGTATGTGAGATAACTGAGGCGGGAGCAGTTGTATGATATTTGTGTTCATATACATTAAACTTGGTTCGAAGTCAGCGTTTGTCACGTTTACTTTCCTTCGTCGTAGTGATTATATTTGCTATTACAGTTGCCATCCCATTGCAGATGGCTTCCTCTTTATTGCGTATTTTTACGTATGACTCATCTGTACCATTGATGACATAGGGCGAATGACTGCTGATATCTCTGCAGAGGAAAATGCTTTCTTGAAGTCTATGAAGGCTTGATATAGAGAGAGTGGTTATGTTCGATACGTTCCTTTGTGGCCTGATTGATACCATGCATAAGGTCTATTGTAGGATAGGTATCGCGTATCCTATTCCTTTATTTCATCGATTACTACTAAAGGCTGTAAGAATTCCATCGAATATCGCCTCTGCAAAAACCATGTATGCAAATGACAGTACGTCATTACCGTTAAGTAATTTCTCATTTATCTGTAAAATAAAATAAATGATTTTTATATCTTTGAAACATTATCATATGCTCTAGGTGGCGAGGTATCGGGTGCACAGGGGGGCCAATATTTGTTGAAGATGCTACCCGCCGCGCATCAAGAGACCTGTTGTTAGATTATCCTCGCCACTGCATTTCCATTTTTCGTTTCTTGCTATGCTTTCCATCCTTCTTCTGTTTTAACTGGCGGTACGCCTGTTCCTGTGGGGTACTTTGTTTTTCATTATCATTGTAGTTGTCTCCTGTACTCTACTGATCCGTGTAAAAATTTCCGGCTACTTTACTATTTCATGTATGGTGGTGGTGACAGTGCCTTCCTTGACTTGTGGCACGTACATCTGGTTCTTCCCTATGGCCTATCTTCAGCGCTTCTAGGCTTCAGCTCTTTGTTACAGCTTGCTTAAGTGTTTCCACAAGAACGTTTATTTTGTTGACTGCTTTACGCTCGTTGATTGGTTTTGAAAGCCCCGGCAGTCCTACTTTTTTTCTGTTCCATTAGAAGCTTTCCTGCTTTGCCACTTTTAAGTATGAAAGCCAAACAATGAGAGCTTAACAGTTTCCTGCCTAAGGATTTTACTTTCGACTTTTAGCATACCGTGAAAAGTGTGCAGTCATAGCCGTAGTCGCATGTACTCAGATGCACTGACATCACTAACGCAAAATTGTTGCTAGTTAGGGTATGCCGGGTTGTTTGGTTAATTTTTCTAAACGAATGCGAAATGGGCAAATACTGTGGAAAGCACACCAGAAAGGAAAGCTCAAGTATAAATCGAGCATTTTCAGCATATGTACAGTTGTTCTGTTAAGTCAGGTTTATTCTACATTCTACGTTATTATTTAGTTGTCTTTCGCAGTGTCCTTCTTACAGCTCGTATGGATTTGGTATTCTGCCACCAAAAGCATTGTATTGTTTGGTATGTCATGAGTACTGCGTTGCGAAGAAGCGAACCGTGCCGTTTCAGGCATCCCAATTCCACGTTTACCATATCATTTATGCGCAACTCGTTTAATTTCCTGGTGTACTTACCATGCGATTAAGTGAGGAGAAACAGAAAACACTTTTTGTTCTTGTCACTGACCACTTGCTGTGGTCCTCCCTGCTCGAAAATGACAGCAGATTTCCGTTCTCCGTGCGGATGTTCACAGTCTGCACATCAGTGACCTGGTACTTGGAGCGACAGAGTTTCTCTTGCGCACCGCCGTTGCCGTTCCTCCACGACTGCACAATTATGCTGTCATTCACTTTTTCCTTTAGTTCCTCTGTATATATGTCTGGAAGAGTTTTCCAAAATGAACACTGGATGACTGATTCCTTAATAAGGAGAAGAAATTAATGCGTGTGCTTTTCTGGAGTACACTAATCTTTAAGCTTGGGAAAGTTGGTTTGCAATTCCTAAAGGGTCACTAAATTGAATGTATGAAGTGGCTTAGAAAGACAACTTATATTACGAAAACTCTACTTTTGTCAATTTCTCAATTTCATGTTCCTTAAAAAAGAACACGAAGTTCAAAGCTTTACTTTTGAATTAGCGCCGGAACTTCGGGACTTAATGACGTCAGAAGGCCCATTTCTTTTGTTTTGTAATCTCGCCAGGGAGGAAACAACTTTATTTAAAGACTAAGGGCTGTGCAGTAGATGGCCGCTTGTCCACGGCGACCTCTTCCACCTAGCAATGATAGATTTTAGTGATTGATTCTCGGAGGAGCGTATTAGGGTCTCCCATGTTGTCACTGGTGGAGTTTGCAGGAGTTTTCTGCGGGGGGGAAGGCCCTCACAATCCCAGAGGATGCAACTTTGGTTAGCTATGGCATTTGTCGCAATTCTGGCATATCCCTAAGCAATGAAGAGCGGTATGAGTGTTAGTTTGAATATGGCGGGAGATTGGGGCATGCGCTCACATGAGGCTGTTATGTTGTCCAGGGTATACTGTCCTGTCCTCTTTGTAGTATAGGGGTTTCTTTGTAAGAGGCCACCACCTCTCCTATCGGGGCGTCAGGTGCCAAGGAGAGCGCGACTTGGTTTGTTAGCCTTCGGGCCACTTTGTGTGCTTCCTCGTTTCCGGGATTTACCGAGTGGGCGAGGACCCATAAAACATTAGTTTTGTCTCTATCGTTCAGATGAAATTTTCTCAGAATCTTGGCTATGGTGAGTCCGACACTGCCCCTCATTAAGCTCAGAATACCGCTCTTATTGTCACTAAGGATAGTTTGGGTTGTTTGGTCCATGATGGCCTACGCTATGGGCATTTCTTCGGCATCTTTGATTGAAGCGGCTCTAGTTGAGGTCACATTTAATATTTTATATTATCCGTCCAGGGCACTCAGGGGGTATTTGTTGTGTCCCTGGTTGGCGGCATCAACGACCACTGCGGTTCGGTATTGGTCGTGCTTTTCGTGTGATCTATCCGCCCTGGCTTTTTTCCTGTCATCCTGCGTTCCCGCCAGGGTGTTCGTGGATTTTTTGGTGTTTAGGTAATGTCTAATTGTGGGAGCTAGAGTCCCGTAGTGTGTATGCGCCTAATGTTAAGTGCTCTCATTATATGCAGTCCCGCTGTAGTGTCTGATAGGTGCGTTGTCCGTGTTCTCTGCGTACCGCGACAAGGTTCACTAGAGTGTTGTGCACTCCGAGTTAAAAAATCTTCTTGGAGCTAGTATAAACAGGCACATCTAGGGCCAATATGTACGCTTGTCGAGACATAGCGTCTATTTTTTCCTTGCCTTGTTTTCTGAGATGATGATAATAGGGGAACGTGTAGACGATACGGCTTAGTAAGAATGGCTGAATCAGCCTACAGAAGTCCAGCTCTCTCATCCCTCTATGCCTATTGGCCACCCGCCTCAGCAGGCCACCAAACTGTTTTGCGGTGTTCTGCAGTTTCAAAAGTCCCGCCGGATTGTGCGTGTTATGCCCAGACCACTAATGGTCAGAACGGGAGCAGCCGGACCGCCTCCCTACGCAACTTTGATCGGTGCTTGTTGCTGGCGGGCGTTAGTGTTTCACGACTCTTTGGTTTAAGCCATTCGAACTTCGAGGGGGAGCATGTAAATTTGCTCTTTCAAATGTTCCGAAGCTCTCCACGCTAAGTGCGTGGCTTCGTTAGAACACAATGGATATCTTTCTTGCCGATAAATAGATATTTCGGCCTTAGCAGACGCTGTGAAATATCTGTGACGTTATGCCTATTGGCGCTAGAACTCGAAAGCGGCGTCGTCACCCGTATTTTCTCTTTCGCGCTTTTTCTAGCAAACCGAGGGTCTTCTGATCGTAAGCCTGGTGTTTTCTTTGTTATTGCGAAATCCAGCAACTATGTCCAGAATAATTGTTTTTGCCTTTAGTGTCCCTTTAAACTGATAGTGTGCAAAATAGAGCACAAAAAATATTACAGCCGGGGGGGGGGGGGGGGGGGGCTACGAGAAAGAACAGAGTGCCGACGCCCCATATTCTCTTCTTCATTATGGCAGCGCACTATTATTTCCGCTAGCCTATTCGGCGGTTTCTTTTTCATACACTTCGCGCGCTGTGTCACACCACTCGAGTAATTCTAGAATGACAGTAAATTTCTAGTAAGCAATTGTCACTGGCATAGTAGTAATTATAGTGGAAACGACGTCCCTGCGGCGGACACATTCTTTCCGATATCTTGCAGGGCACTGTGTCGGAGCTCTGCATGAAGTGTTCCAGCTCAGTGCTACCATGAGCGTTGTATAAAGTGTTATATAAGGTCGTTCTTGACCAACATAGTGGCCTTCATTTATATGTTGGGAGCTCCAGACAGACTAAACTGAGGAGACTGAAGGAATAAGTTTAGCCGCACACGATATTTTTTGAATCGCGAGGTACTACGACGTTGTCTGGGGAGCATCTTGCAGTGCCCGTTTCTAATACCACACTGCATTAAAACGAAGACACATTTTTGAATTAACGCGTGCCAGTGAGCCCAAATTGTAAAGTCTCCTGCTTTTGAACATTTTGAAAATCAGTTATTCTCATTTACAGTTTCCGAAACGTGGCCGCATATACAAATGTGACGTAGTTGCTTTTTTCCTGTCACAAGATGTCTTCTTTCGAATTTCGTCATGCTAAAAGTATCTTTGCAATAGAGATTTAGTCCAACAGTTCAATTACGCAATGGGGAGTGTCATCATATCAGCGCAGATCTCATGATATGCAGACAACAAAAAAGAACACGTCCGTCATTATATAATCGAACGGCTACCGTCAATGACATTTTTTTCTCGCCAAAAAGTTCCTGATGAATATGCACACACAAGAAATGAAAGTTGCCTTTTTTCTTCTTACTTTTTCGTCTTCTCCACTCGAATTATTTCCATTGTTCTAGCATTTAGAAGCGTACGTTCCTTCTGAGATGTATGAAAATTTTGCACCTGAGAAATGTATGTCTATTACCACATATTTAATACTGCTTGCGTGAGGACAGTTCCCACATTCGGCTTCTATTTTCTGCGCAGTGTTGGCCATTTTCTGTATAGAAATAGCGCGCTCTCTATTTTATTTTGTAGCCCTGCCACGGTGGCCCAGTGACTATGGTACTCGGCTGCTGATCCGAGGGTCGCGGGATCGAATCTCGGCTCGGCGGATGGAGGCGAAATGTTGAGGCCCGTGTGCTGTGCGATGTACGTGCACGTTAAAAAACCCCAGGTGGTCAATATTTCCGGAGCCCTCCACTATGGCGTCTCCCATAATCAGAGCTGGTTTTGGGACGTTAAACCCCACAAAAAATATTTTATATTGCAGGAAAAGTACATGTAGAGAAGCGACAGAACCAGCACTATGCCAATTTTCAGTTTGGTGTTCCCCAAGGAAGCTGTTTGAAATAAATTTTGTCCAGTTGTCCAACAGTGAAAATTATTTGCTGGGGTTTTAAGCTCGAAAAGCCACGGTATCATTATGAGGCACGTCATGGTGTATTGGAGCAGATATTTGACCACTTGGCGATTCTTAACGCGCCGTCATAACACGCACTTTACACACCTCTAGCATTTTAGCCTCTATCGAAGATGCTTGAGCGGAGGCATTGACGAAATCTGCGTCCTTCACTGTTTCACCGCGAGGGAAAGTCGAATGAATATTTACATTGTTCAGTACCTTTAGACCATTTGGGAGGTTTGGCAATAGCGAGAATAGGTCGTCCTTTTATGGTCCTCAGATAGTCTATTCTCAATGGAAAACGTATCCTCATGTAGAATCTTTGAAGAAGAGACCAGAAATAAAAGTACCGGCTGGCCCAGGAAACGGGGTTGCTCTGATATATGTTTGCTGCCTGGATGTGCAAATGGTACGCTGCGGAGACAAAAAAAGGTGTTTCATTATTTGTGCGGTTCCTTCTGACATGAGAAATGCTTTCTTTCTGCCTCCATTCATTCATTCACTCACAGAGCTCCGCTGACCCAAATGTAGGTCAACGATGGAGAGCTAGAATATGCACATATGTTCAAGCCACGAGACATATACGAAATTAGGCGATATATACGACGATCGCAGAAAAAGGAAAGCCACGACAAAGTAACAATAACTGAAGCAAATGCAGCACGAATATGCCTGCAAACAATTTCAGGAGGAGAAGAAAGCATCAAGAATAAAGACAATACGCACGTCTGAGTGGCGGCACTTAACCACGCAAGAAAAAGTGCCACGTGTATTGCAAAATAGCGATATAATAATAATAATAATAATAATAATAATAATAATAATAATAATAATAATAATAATAATAATAATAATAATAATAATAATAATAATAATAATAATAATAATAATAATAATAATAATAATAATAACGGGAATACCGAGCTTAAATAACATTAAAGACATCTGCGCTCAATAAAACCGTTTATTTCTCATTGGTAAAGGTAATTGCGGACTATTAGGAAAACCTAGAGAGGTTGAGCACGAACCAACATGACGATTCAACACGCTGTAACAAGTAAAATGTTAGACTGTGCGTCGCGGGGAATTCTTTTATAAACGAAAAGTATTGGCAGTGCGTGTGTTTCCCCACAACCGTGTAGCATCTCATTATTATGTTGGTTTTGGTTAGTGTTAGGCTTTCTCAGGAAAGTAGTAGGCGTGATCGCTTCAACAAAAACGCGATGACGAAGAAAGAACGTACTGCGCTGAATGGATGGCCGGGAGAGGGGGGGGGGGGTGGACACCTTATCTGCGAACAGACCAGTCGCCCTCTTCTCCTAGTCTTCACGTAGTGTGGATCGAGTTCAAGGTGAACCCGTTTCAAGGTGTTCCTTAAGTAGAGCTCATAAGCTACGGTAAAACTTCTCGATAGAGCATGGAGCTCAGGTTGCATTTCGAGAATTTAAACACCCACATTTACTCTTGCCGCACTAGCCACCAGAGAGACCAAGGTTGCATCACCTCAGTTACTTAAAAATACGTTTAATCTCGGTTTCTTTTTGCGAATACACTAATGCGAGCCGAACGTGCTAAGCTTTCGGGTAAATTGTCCAACGAAGAATAATCTTTGCTCAATACTTTTTATTTATGAATGGGCGCACATGTACTGGGCTGAAGCGTCCGCCTTACTTTCTCCCTGAGCACGCTTTTGCTTGAACAAAAAGAGGCGGAATAACCGCATTTGTAGTCAGAGGAGGGGCAACTAGCTTCCTTGCCGGAAAAAAAAATTCAGGCTGTTCCGCTAATAAAAGACCTGTAGTTTGATATTCAGCATTTCTTCTGCCCATGGTTCTGTTCCTGTCTATGCTCGATTGATTGCAATAAGATTTAATCCAAAAGAATTGGTTCACCTGCTATTGGTTTTCGTTTTATAGTGCGTAGTTACGTGTCGTAAGATCTACAAGATATACCAGTACTCCGGAAACGTTTCTAGGATATCCTGTTGTTTCCACTGCCAAAATGTGTACATGCTTTTCTGGAAGATACCAAAATTATAAGCGAGATTTTCTGCAGGAAATGGAATGTCATGATAGTACCGATCGTCTCCAGGTATTTCATCGGCATCGAAAGGCATAGAAAGAGTTGGCCATTCTCTCGACCGCTGGGTGGGAAGACGTATCCGTTCTTGACGTCCTGTACGAATCGTGGTACACTGTGCTGGAGCCATACAACGCTGCCACCGTTATCTTTGGCCGCCATCAAGACACCTGCAGCATAGCATGTGGCAGGAATTACACATCTTCATCCCGTAACTACATGCTTCAGTTGGCCAGTGCGCGGTAAAACGAAAACAAGGTAAAAATGTGCCGGTAAAAGTTTGCGGACCTGCAGATTAATGTGATTTAGAAAAGTGAAGACGAGGGCCAAGGACATATTGGGGACGCTCCTCGCTCCCGATAGTTGGTAGCGGCTGAAGGGGCCGCAATGACACACATGAAATTGTCTGAAAGCTAGAGGTGACATTTTAGTAAGATCTGCTTAAGGACACGAACACTAACGCTTCCATGTACCATGGAACACATTTATGTTTTTTTGAAATCTATTGATGCAGAATGTGGTAGATACAGTATTTTAAAAACGATGCGATGTGATATACTTACTAACCAAGATGTAAGGGGAGGCTACTTTTGAAACATAGGCGACGAACACCGCACTATTAAGAGGCTAATGTGGAACATGAAGTTTTCTAAAGGTGCAGAGGAAGCTCAGCCTGCAGAGTGCTGTTCAAATTGAAAAAAAAAAGAACAGCTACTCATTCATGACCTATGTGTACCTATCTTTAAGTTCCTTAATGAAGGTGGCTGGGGAGAATGCACCATATTTCTTGCTGAGTTCTGGACATTGTCATCACCGTTTACATTTCTAAATGCTCTCAGTTTATTTCTCAGTCACACCGTGTGTGCTTGTAATTTAGGCGAGCATTCAGCTTTACCCTCCTCAGGAACCTAGGGTATGCTTTGGACTTTTATATATGGTAGAATGTCGGTGGAATGAAAGAAATAATGCGGTCGATGATGCATTGCCACAACTTCTTCAATGTAATATCGAAAGTGTAGGGCATATTTCTGATGGCACGCCGTGGCGCAGAATCGAGCGTTTGTAAGAATCACCGCTTGGTGAAATGATATATCTTGAGTTTCTCTTCACAGCTGTAAAAGTAAATGTACTCCCCAGCGCGAAATACCGACTTAGAAATACAATGACTGGGCAGCTGGTGGAGAGGATGAATGAAGTATATCCGTATTTTGTGCATTGTGGCAGGTGTTTACTACAGTCGTCAGAGGTCCGACAAAGTCAGCACGAGCATCAATGGATAATCAAAATGAGCGAAAAAAGTGTACCATGTTGAAAGCAGTAAACGGTATAAAAGACGGCAATTAAGTACCTCGTTCTGTACGAGCTTGTGAAATAGTTTAACTGTCCCCGAAGCTGCCTTTGTAAACTATTCGTTTTTCGTCACGTCATGCGATAAAATAACAAACACACTGATTGATTTCTAGACTGGTTGCCTTAAGTAGGTGTTCCAGCACTTCCACACTTGCTGATTTGGAAAGACATCAATTCCTTTTTGTTTCGTACACCACATGGAGGTTGCGGTAGAAATCCGTGCTAAATGGCGACTTCGCTGACGCCCACCCACTATTTGATGTTAATATTTTCCACGGATACTCAGTAAGTGTCCTCTAAATATAGTTTAATATCTGTTAGAGAATGGGGCAGGTAATTGTGGCTTTTTGAACTGGCCATTTTCATGCCCTACACGCCTGCTTTAGCGAAACACGCATTCCGACGTACCCTTTTAGGGGCGAAGCTACTTAAGGCGTAGGCTTGTCTGCCGTAGTTGTCCATCGTAGCAACTTCGTCTTCATCGAACACTGGCACGCGCTCTTGTGTCACGAGTTCACGCCGGTTCCTCTTCGTCTGCTCTGGCATCACTCAGATTGGGTTTCGTTTCGTATTACATCACAATACCCCCAGTTTTAAGTAGTTGTTCACAACTTTTCTTGAACGTAGAAGATGCGAAACGAATACCACAGTGTTCTAGAGAACTCAGTTGTCTGTCTATATAGTACGAAGCATGGCTAAATTAATCCGGAACTCGGCACGATTTACGATGAACCTCCGCAGCTTCGCCCACTCATCATCATTCACTCCGTGGATATGCGTGGATATGCGTGTCCTTTTTGAGAATTATGGCACTGCTCTGCACGGATTGCGAGAGCGACCGCCAACGACTGTATTTATATTGACAGAAACATTTTGGATTTCGACGAATTTCAACGTATAAAAGGCCTAAATGATAGGCACATAGAAAAATGTTTCATTTGGTACAGACAACAGGTGACACACAACAGGCGAAAGCGCTGTACCTCATGGGCTGAGTTATGCATAGCCGGAAGAGAAGCTAGTGAAGAAACCTCTTTGCAGTCATAAAAATACGGCGACGAGCATCCGTAACAAGGCACAGCTTAGTTCACATACCTTTTGAATGTCCCTTTCTTTCACCATGAAATTCAGGAGGCAGTTGATCGTTGTACGCCACAAATGCAACTTGCTGAAAGAGGTTAATGCGTCAAAGAACTGGAGAACATGGTTTCTCAAAGCTAGTGCAGTCAATATTGAGCTTTTTAAGGGCAGTAATCAAAGGAAATGTTTGGCGTTGGAGAAAGTTGGCAATGAATGCAGCTATACGGGGCATAACCATGATTGCACTTATGGTGGAAAAGTCTGCTGAGGGGGTGACGGGACAGGGAGATTAGACCCTCGTATAGCTCAGCCTTCGTCGAATGTAATTTGGCAGCAATTAAGTTGCCACCAAGCAGTCCTAAAACGCAGTTATAATTGCCTGCAAAAAGCTTGAGGACACTTTGGCGTCCCCTTTAACAATGGAATGCTATAGCGCACTTGGGTGCCGTTGGAATCGCCCTATCACAAAAAATATATGAAAATGGGCGCTTTCTCTACAGAATGCTGTAATAATTTGATTTTACTCGTAACAGGCATACGTTTTCTCGTGCATTGAAATTACGGTCGTAGATGTCATGTGTTGAGTTGTTAAGCCACACTTAGGAAGTCTTTTCACTGATTTTACTTTCAGAGATTCAATTTTTGTGCAGTAAAGCAAATGCACCATGGCCGGGGGTTTGCGTTTTCGGGTGCTCCGGGCTGCTACAGCGATTGTTTGAAATGATTGTCGCCGTGAACGTCGACACTGACGCTGACGTCGGATTTTCTGGGAGACGACACTCCTTATCGCTGTCTTGTCAGTGATTGCACGATCGGAGTTTCTGCCTGTAATGTTTATTGTCGCAAAATCTTTTTTTTTGCGAATGTTTCTGGTGTAGGCGGAGCTACCTGTATTCGTTGCAAGCCCACGTAGCGTTCTTTCCTTCCGTGGGAGCGCGTGTGAAGCAGCGCAGGGGGTGATGATAAAGACGCAAGTTGCCGCTGGCAGGTTATGTAGCCGCAACATGGGCATTTTACATCGAAGATGCTGTGTTCAGAATATTTCGTGGCGTCGTCCCCATAGATACACTATCCTTTGGTATCACGCATAGTTCATACAATAACCTAGTACGAAAGAAAGCGTTCAATGAGGTAACAGCGAGACGGACAGTTGAAGAATTCAGGAATGCGCTGCAAAGCTGATATTTAGCTGTAACCGAGCAAGCAGATAGTTACGTTCAGGATGCCAGCAATGATCTGACACACATTGTCACGGAGTGTGCAGTAGAAGTAGGAGTTCAGATCGGTAGACAGAGCACTAGCAGATTTTCCCAAGAGACGAAAGATTCGATTTGAAAGCGGCAAGGCATGATAGTATCTTATGCAACTTGCAGAATAGAACTGTGGAGCTTTCGAAGTTAATCAATAAGCGTAAGACAGCCGACATACGAAAGCTTAGTATTGAATGCATTGAGCATGCTTTAATGTACGGAAGGAGCCTGGAAGCGGTGAAGAGACGTCTAGTCATGTGCAAAAATTAGACGTATGCATTATGAGACAGGCAAGGCAATGTGAGAACGAATAGGAATGAGATAGTTATAATAACCGATGAGTTTTACAGAGATCTCTACAGTAGCCGCGTTAACCAGGATAATAGTGAACGGGGAAGCAGTCTAGAAGACGTCGAGATTCCCTGTAATGACAGAGCAAGTAATAAAAGTTTTGCAATAGATGCAAGTGGGAAAAGCAGCTGGTGAGGATCACATAACAGCAGATCTCTTAAAAGACAGTGGACAGATTATACTGGAAAAACTGCCAGGGCTGTATACACAATGCCTAATCACTCAGAGCATACCGGAATCTTGGAAGGATGCGGACATCATCCTAATACGTTAGAAAGTCGAGACAAAGGACTTCAAAAATTACAAGCCGATTAGCTTACTGTCAGTCGTCTACAAGGTATTTACCAAGGCAATCGCTAACACAACTTGTGCCACCTTAGATTTCAGTCAACCTAACGAACAAGCAGCGTTTCGCAAAGGCTACTCAACAGTGGACCATATTCACACTATGAAAACGTTACTGGAAAAATGCGCGGAGCATAACAGACCCCTATATATAGCTTTCATAGATTACGAGAAGGCATTTGACTCGGTCGATACCTCAGAAGTCATGCAGGCTTTGCGGAATGAGGGCGTGGACGAGCAAAACGTAAGACTACTGGAAGACATTGCAATGGCTCCACAGTAACCATTGTCCTCCATAAAGAGGGCAGCGAAATACCTCTAAGGAAGGGTGTAAGACAAGGGGACGCAATCGCTCAATGTTATTCACAGCATGTTTACGAGAAATATTTAGAACATTCGATTGGGAACAGGTTGGTGCAAGAGTTAAGGAGGAATACCTCAGTAACCTCAGATTTGCTGATGCAGTTGCCTTGCTAAGTAACTCGGGAGATGAATTACAAAGCATGATTACTGGCCTAAACAGACAAAGTAGAACTGTAGGCCTGAAAATTAATATGCACAAAATTAAGCTAATGTTCAATAGCCTTGGGCGAGCACAGCTGTTTGAGATAGCTGGCGAGGCATTGGGATTGGTAAATGAATACTGTCACGCCGCTGAAAACTTAGGGCCCAGAGCACGGGTCGACAAGAAAAACAGCAGGTCGCCTTTTTAATAAAGCTGACTATATCAACTTCTTTCTTTTTTTCCTTCACACACAAAGACGGTCGCGTCAACCCTCATAGTCTTCTTCTTCATCGGAGTGCGAATGCGGGCGTGGCAGCATGTATACTTAGGCCAGGTAGTGACCCCTGATCCGAATCATGAGGTTGAAATAATTAGGAGGATAAGAATGGGGTGGCATGCATTCCGTAAGCATTGTCACATAATGAATGGTAGGTTACCGTTGTCTCTAAAGAGGAAAGTTTATAACAGCTGCATTTTACCCGTACTGACCTACGGGGCAGAAACTTGGAGAATAACTAGTAGGGTTCAGTATAAATTGAGGACCGCGCAGCGAGCACTGGAACGCAAAATGGTAGGTTTAATATTAAAGGACATGAAGAGAGCGCATTTGGCTAGGGAAGAAACTCGTGTTAGGGACATATTGATAGAAATTAAGAAGAAATGGACGTGGGCGGGCCTTGTAATGCGAAGACGAGACTACCGTTGGTCATTAAGGGTAACAAAGTGGACTCCTAGAGAAGGTATGCGTGGCAGGGGGCGGCGGAAAGTTAGGCGGGCAGATGACATCAGGAATTTTGCGGGCATTAATTGGGCACAGTTAGCACAGGACAGGGATAATTGGAGATATATGGGAGAGGCCTTTGTCCTGCAGTGGGCGTAGACAGGCTGATGATGATGATAGGACATGCAGCGCGGTAAAAAATAATTTCATACCCACTGCTGTAGGTTAGCAGCTAGGTGCGTGTGGAGCTAGAGGTCGCGGGATCGAATCCCTGCCACCGCGGCGGCATTTCTGTTTGGGGTCAAATGCAAGACAACACCCGTGTACCTATGTTTTGGGGCAAGTTAAAGAACACCAGGTCGCCAAAATTACTCCCGAGCCCTCCAATATGGAGACTACCTCATAAACATGTCGTGGTTTTGACACGTAAACTTTAATCGATTATGATTTCAAGAATACGTCCAAAGAGTAACGAGCGCCGAACAACCATTCAAACCAGGTTATTGACGACAATTCATGACCAGATCACTGAAGGGATGAAAAACAGGAAACGTCTGGCTAGAGACAATGCTTCGGCGAGGGGACATGCCTGACCAAGACAACTCCGCTTGTAGAAGCGCTGGTGCCATTCCCGATTTTACACAGTGAAGCTCTTGTGGGCGCTAGCCATGTCCGACGTCTCTCAGACCTCCTACGTGCGCTGCCGCGCCTAAGGGAACAGCGGCCCCGCTCTTCACCCCCTCCCCAGATTTCTGCATGGTAGTGATTATATAAAGGACAGTATAGGAAGAAGTAATGAAAGAAACAATGCTCCTTTACAGCCTGCGCAAGATCCATTGCCAAAGACCCACACGCTTGTCCTCAGCCCACCGCTGCACGACGGTGACTGTAACAGCGAGGGTGCTGCATGAGAGTGATAGTGAAGAAAAAGTGAGAACTATGAAGAGAATGTTTCTATAGCCTCCTCTATAAATATAGATTTTTTTATTTGATTTACAATGAAAAACTGGAAGTAATTTCGAAATTTACCTACGCATACCTCATTACACTTTAAAGTGCTTTGAGCATAGTTGCAAAATTCTGGAATATCCTACTTAAACGAACATGTACGCCACCACATTTTTTTCCCTAGGACTATTAAACAGTGGAATAGGCTATCTGAAGAAAAAGTGCATTGTGTGAACGAAGATGTGTGAATGATGTTTCCTGCAGAACGTTTTGTTCTTTGTCTAACGCGTGAGTAGATTCAGCTAAGTTATCGGTGACAACCGAAGACAGCTGCAGGCACAGAACGCGCTGAACTGCCTTGAATAGAGATGTCAAGATGGAAAACAACACGGGCTGTCGTGTGCGACCTTATCGCGCATGCTTAGAAAACTGGCGATGGCTGCTTTCTCTCGTTTTCGAGGAAAACTTCGGATTCGTCTGCTACAGATATCCAAAGCAACGAACCACATGGTGCATAACATTTGGCCGTGGACATGAATGCGCGTTGAAAGTCGCGATGGAAACGATTTATAGCGCAAGCAGCGCCGGCACAGAAGAAGGTATGAGCCACGCACCAGCCCTATCCACCGCCAAGAAAAGGGCGGCTCCTGATGGATAGCCCTTCCACTTTCGGGAAAACGGAAACAGGTGAAAGTTGACGTGCACATGCCTCTTATATTTTTATTTATTTATTTATTTATTTATTTATATATATATATATTTATTTATTTATTTATTTATTTTTATTTATTTATTTATTTATTCTGTGTTTATAGGTGCTTTTTGTTTCGTTCATCCTATCTTTGCTAGAAAATCCAAAGAATTGATATGGCTCAGTATACTCAGAATACTCGAAGCGCAAAAGAAGTCGGACGTAGGCGCGCGCTGGGTTCACAATTATTGCTCTGGCGAAACCAACGCCGAACGCCGACGCCACATTGTGAATTGCGGCAAGCTTCGACTAAAGTAATCAATATCTCTTGGAGAAGGGCTCGAAGCACCTTGGGCAGGCGTTCATGCATATTCGTAGCATCTAAAAAGCGTAAACTTCTCAGGGACAGTGTTTCCCTCAAAAGCGCCCTAGCCACTTAAACATACACTTGGCGCTTACTGATTGGACGCCGTAGAATACTGAGGAAGCCTCCGTCGTCAGTCAGCCTTATTTCAAGCAAAATTTCATGTTGCGTGTCCATTCAACACACCCTCTCCCCTCACCCTTTTCATTTTGCGACGACGTGGATTCTGGGGATGGTTCCTCTCGCGTGATCGCGGCCAGAATTTGCTGGTGTAATTTTGTTAACCGCATAAACGGAGGCCATTGATAACGCTTCTCTCAATGCGGATGCGCGGCACGCCTTATCTATGCAAACGTGGTTTCTAGTACAGGGGATCGTTTGCTGAACATTACAGAAGCTGATATATTCGCATGATATTCTTTTACAGAGGGACATTGATTTGTTAATGGGCTAGAAAAATGTTCCAGGCTAGAACAGATAGGTTGTGTAACTTCTTGCTCTCGCGCAGCCTACGCAGAACGTGGACTACTTACTCCACCTCCAACCGTTGTGGTTATGGGTACTTAGCGCGGATGCATGGAAGAAAGATTTTATGATGGCAAGCTTCCCATTCGTATTGCAGTTATTACACGTGTGTGGCGATTCTTACTTTCGACAGGGCAACTATGATTTTACTCACAGATGGTCTCTTATATATTGGTTCTAATGTCTTGTGAACAGGATTTCCAGTTTTGTTGTATATTGAAAAGGGCAGCAACCTCCAGGTCGATTTTGTGGAATCGCTGCCGTAATAAGCCATTTGGTCTCCAGTAAGCCGGATTTTGTTTCCATCCCTTGGATTGGTTTTTGGTAGCTTGTACAAAACGAACCTGGAAGCGATTAAAAAGAAGGCTTGCGTTACATTTTTAACCTTTCATTGGGAGAAAACAGTTAGGTGCTTAACGCTTTTCAACTACCAGTAAGCAACTACGAAGGCGAAAGAATTCATTACCCTTTGCTACAAATTGTGGCGATGTGCCACTAAGAGAGTGTTAATTAAAGATGTGTACGGCATCTGAAGTGCATTTCTTGGGACAGCGTAAAGACAGAGCAAGCGGCTAAGTAGCAAGCATGGGGAGCGACAGGGGTTGCGGCGTTATCTGCTGAACTACTCGCCGGAGAGAGTTTAATGAAGTGTTAGCTACTGCTTACTGTAACGTAAGGGAGAAATCTGATACGGTTGATCAGTGGCAGAATCCGGTGTCTCCAGGCTTCGACGTGAGTGCAGTTAGTAACTAAAGGTGTTACAAGAGACTACAAGCGAATAACTAACCCTTTCAGCCATGTATTTCTGCCGAGCATAATTCTTCTCGATTTCGCATCAGTAACCTTTTAACAGCATGGGAAAGGTAGTGTATCTTAAACATCGCCTTTCGGCGGTATAAAATATAGCTTCATGATCTCCATTTGGGACACCGATGCTCCTTGGTTATTTTGGCGACACTTGACGTCACCTTACTGTTATTTATTAACACACATAATGTTTGCGCAACCACCGAGATAGCAACAATTCATTTCTTTGTGTCTGAAAGGCCCAAAATGAGGTTTCGAGTGCGTGATGGAGAGCTCTTCATTCCACTTGGATGAACCCGCTCACAATATTTGTTGAAAGCAAGTGATGCTGCTGCTGATGATCCTACAATTTTTGGCATTTACTCACATAGGAGGATACGAAAAGCCGTGCGAATTAAGCATTAATCTGTAAAATTATATTAACTGAAAGAAGTATTCAATTTAGAACGCGAATTAAAGTGTAGTGAGTGTATTATCTTTACTAATAAAATATTTTATTCAAAAACTAATCGATCAGGCAAGGCAATATTAGAGAAGATAATGGACTAAACAGTTAAGATTTATTAGCAGTACTTTTGGTTTCAGTAATGAGTTTCTGCACACCGAGGCATATATTGCTATTCTTGTGTCCCAGAACAGACCGGAGTGAAAGCAGTACAGTGGCTGTATGCTCAGATTTCCGAATGTGACTTTGGTGGTGCTTTTCCTAAGCGAGATAAGACATGTGCATTCCAGCAAGAAGTGGCTGACTCTCTACATCGTTGCAAAACGGAAATAAAGGAGAGGTGGCTAGTACAGGTCGGTGGCTATATGGATTTAATGTCGGGATTCGACATTGTAAGCTCGTCAGTATTACCTCTGCTTTTCTTGTTTGGTTATATGTATCGCTGCAAGAGAATTGTAAGCCCGGTAAATTAGGTGAGGAGGCTAAACATGCCGTGGACGCCAATAGGGCGTAGTTTTTAATGACGACGGCAAAGGGTACCGCGGACGAAGAGCCCGTCTGCAACCTGTGGGTGATCGGGTCAGCCAGCACAGTTCGCGCCACCTACCACAAAAGTATTTTCCTCGAGCGTAGCAAGGAAGTGTTCGCAAAGACCGTCACTATCACCAAGAAGCCTGGTGCACGCTCTGGCGGCTTCGCTACGCTGATCATTGCCGGGGCTGCAAACAAAAACATCGAGAACTTCCACCGCGCCGAGATACACGGAAGGGTGAACTAGGCCTAGCGAACCAAGACCGAGCTCGGTGGCTCCCTGGACAAGTCGGAGGCCAGGATAGGAGGTGCCGCAGCGGCAGCATCGAAGACGGTGGGTGCCCAGGAAGTCAGGGAGGTCGCTGCCAAAGCAAAGCCAAGGCTGGCAAGGCGGCAACGAATGCAACGAGGGCGACATCATCACTACGGACTATGTCGACGGTATGTCCAGTGATAGCGAGGAGGGCGACGATACCAGTGAGCCTGACGTCAGTGGAAAAGTCCACATAGGCGGCGTGAAATGTCAAGAACCAGCCCACTGAAGGTGACAAAGACAGACGCCCACATCGCACACTGTTTTTTGAAGGGAGGGGGGGGGGTGGTGTAAGAGGCACTCCCACCGCCCGCTTGGCTCCAGTGGAACACGGGCTGAGCACCGGCGATACGCGTGGCCCACTAGAGTTGTTCAAAAAATTCACAGGATATCCACGGGGTGAATGATGATGAGTGGGCGAAGCTCCGGAGTGAATCACCGGTAAACCGTTAATCTTCCGTGTAATTCGCCCAGTCGATCATCATGTAAAGACGTGAGAAACACTCTATTCGAACGCTGGGATCTCGCGTTTAAGGCGACGCTAGCACAAACGCGTTAGAAACATGCAGTACACTCTAGTAAGGGGGGAGAGGCCACAGCGTCTTACGCAGCCCCTTACACAGGCCGGAACGCGCACCGCGTTTGCCGACGCCATCACATGACTGCTGAAAGAGTATAAGGCGGAGAGGCCACAGCGTCTTACACCAGATTCTTACACGCGCCGTAACGCGCTAGCACAAACCCATCATCATCGTTAGAAACGGACAGTGTTTCGCTCTCTCTCTCTCTCTCTCTCTTTCTGTCTCTCACACACAAGACAGCAGATGGAAGAGTGAGAGAGCTCGCGCGCCGGGAGGAACGCGCCGAGGGCGAGCGCGAGCCTCCCGGCGCGCGATCTATCGAGCGCAATCCTAGAACGAGGTGGTTACGACTACAAGGGACGAACGACCCACGCCATAAGGAGCTTCGCCCCTAAAAGAGCAGCAGACGCGCCGGCCGGACGTTTGGTGGTGGACTGACAGGAGAGTTGTGTCAACTAGTGTACGTGTACGGTGTGCTCCCGGCGCGCGGTTTGTTAGACTCAACTGTTGCGTCCCTGAGTGATTTCCGAGTTACTTAACGTCTTGGCATTTCAACGCTTTTATTATTAGGTGTTTCATTTCAATTCCTTTGGCGTGTCCGCGTTTCATCCGTAGGGCAGACAGCCCGAACGCCATACAAGGGTTAGGCACAATTCGTAGTATGGATACAGTTTCGTGGCATTCAACGCCAGCAATAAAAGGCTGTAGACATGTACACCAGATTTACTTTATCACATGACGGGTGGGTGCTAGGGGTAAATCTGCTAATGGGCTGCAGCTGCAGAGTTTTCTGCCTCGTTTCAGCCGTTATAAGGACTTAGAATGAGGGGTGGGCAGAACTCGACAGTATTGTGGGTGTTGTGGCACCAATATGTGGTGGTGACAGAAGGCTCTGATTGTCAGATATCGGCTTAAGAATTGCTATGCAGGAACATCTCGCACGGGAATGCTGGCATCCATATTGACGTACGCCCGCGCGTCAGCATGCCCACGATTCTTTCTTGCAGATTGCCTTATCAATGACATAGTCGCTGAGGTAAAGTTCTCGGGTTTCTTCTCATGCACTATGATTCTAAATCAGTGAAATGAAGGCTCATTGACTCGTTTGCACTGATATATAAGCATGCTGAATTAGTCCCTTCGGTAAAAAATAGGCCGCAGTTAAACTAGCTGAACTGTTAGCCTGAGATATATAGCGTTTAGCAAGGATGGGAAGGGGTGGTCTTCCTTAGCCTATCATTTTGGTATCGACAAGTAATCGTAGTTAAAGTGCCATCTGATGTGGAGGAACTGAATTGAGTGATCCCGAGTAGTGCAACGGTTATATGGAACCAGCCCTCCGTGCGAAGATAAAGCAGTAGCGTGATGGAGACATGCTATGTATTCTATAATGCCGTAAAACCACATGGCAGCCTCAGCGATGTACAAAAATGAAGCTCTAAAAATTTTTTAATATCCAGCTGGCGAAAAGGTGTAAGGCTAAGTCCACTACACCATTTCATAGCACTATCATTATCACTGTCGCTATCATATACTGTGGGGTGAGGACGATGTTGCGGTTATGGGGTCGAAGGAAACGCGGTTACGCTTCTGCCTCCGGTACAACGCTATAGTTTCTTTGTTTTCTCCTTTGTTTCCCAAGCATGGGTCCACTTCACTGTTCTGCGCAGCCCGAGACTTCCTTTTTTTGTCATTTCTTCCTGTCCTTCTTTGTCTGTTTTCTATTTGCCCTTCATATAACCACTGTGATGCGGCAGCGGGCTGAGGGAAAATATATGTGTAGCGGGTTCAGGCTGAGGACAAGGGTGCGGGTTGTGGAATAAGGCAGATGGCGTTTGATTTTCTCTTCGCCGTGACAGCGGATATCGGGGACGGCCAAAATGGCGGGCCCCTAAGCAGATTTGCTGATGAAGATGTACTTTTGCAAAATTTTCACATTTTCCCATTATTAGGGGGCCGTCGCCGATTCCATAGCGAAGGGAACTAGTTAGGTTACAGAGAAGAATAGCCTAACCTTCAGGAAATAAGAAATTGGTAATGATTAAGCCGCAATGCATAAAGTGTCCCTTACTTAGACGAGCAATTTAATCGTGAAATGAGATGATGATGAATCTTCTACTTGCATCGGCTGTTGGGCTTGGTCGCCCACTTGCCTTTCTGTGCACCACATTTCCCATGAAAAAATAACACTTAGACTACAACTGTTTCGTTTATTATTTATTCATCTTCAAATAATGCTGCCCAATTCAGGGATATTGTAGGAGCGGCTTACATTAGCACAAAAGGAAATAATTCAAATAGTAATATTAGAACAAGTGCTTCAGCAAAAGCAGATAAACATGAAATAAATAGAACAGTAATATCATATAAGTGCCTCTGAAGATGAAATAAAGTCATTTCACGAACCGTACCAGGTAGATCATTGCAGTGTTCAGTAACTGTAGGGAATAAAACTTATTCTGAGCACATTAGTGTGGGTGAAAAATGGCTGCAAGTTAGGAATGTGGCCCCGTAGATTCGAGAGCACCTTCGCACATGATGTAGTCATCATTACCTAACGGGCATAAGGAGTGAGCAAATGAATGGAAAAGTTTGAACGAGTAGTTATCACGTCTGTTGGGTTATAATGGTAACTTCAGAGATGTCACTGTAGACGGGGCGAAAAACTGCAGTCATAACGAATGAAAGTAAAACGGACAATCTTCCTCTGAGAGACCCTACTTTATTTTTGTCACACATTCTCTATCGATTCCACACGCATGAAGCCTACTCTCACACAGGGCGAATCAGCGTTTTTGTAAGCTAGGAAGTTGGCGCATTTTCGAGATTTAGATGAAGTTCGCCTTAAGTAGCCTAATTTTTCAGCGCTTTAGATGTAAGTGTGTAGACCTTACTACGACTTTACCATCAATGACCAACGCACGTGAAGCATAACGCGAGTGTACAAAATAGGCTCAAGCGTGAAGTTCTCTCATGTACCATACACATACTAACGTATTTATTTTTCAGCAACCTAAAGGACTTTGGTTGATTACCGCCCTAAAACATATTTCTCATTGTTAAAAAATGAAAACTCTTTTCCAAGAAGTTGGCGTAAGAACATTAGTCTTCATGTCAAATAGACAAGACTGACAAATAAGCGGTAACTGAAATTGATGACGGGAACTTGAGCACACCCACTGCAGCAAAGTAGATATGAAGTCAGCATGAATGAACATGAATGTTCAGGAAATAAAATAAGTTGAAGAAAACGTCATTGGATCTGATGTGGGAAGATAGGTTCGCTAGAGAGAACTTACGGAACCGGCAACGCGTAGAATGAGTCGGCAACAGAGTTACCTGATAGTGGAGTGCAAGTCTCAGCGAAAAAAAAGTCGTTTAGCGCTTCTACTGAGCAGGAAGATGGTGAAATAGGTGCATTTATATGAAAATATAGCACCAATTTTTATTGTTTCGAACATCTACTGCCCGCTTTTCTTCTGTGGTAGTTGCGCCGTTTTTTTACCGCTGAGTTGCAGTAGCAATAGGAATCCGTATCGCTCAGGATACTTGAAACAACCCGCGCATGAAGCTACGAACGCTGTTATTCTTATTGTGAAATCGACTTGCTTTTAAGGCATAGTTCATGGTGCGTATGTGTTCGATGTGTGATGTAAGTCCTGTTTTTTGTATGAACTGAAACAGTGTTTTGTGATATCTGTTGTCGTGCATTCAATTATAATAACTTGTCGAAGTATTGCAGCGGTGACTTCCTTGTAGGAGACGAGAGCGTTACAGATGCAGTCCTGTAAATATTCCTATGAGATCGTGTGTATCTGCGTCCGCCACGGGAACAGAACAATATGGACTCGTGTCACCGGGTGGTATGGTGCACCATTTCCACGCAGAGATTACTGCTGGTGTAAGGGACACCACGGCCTGAAGTCTCCTAAGCACAACTTCGTCCGTCTTAGTAAGGTGAAGGGGGAGAGAGCAGAGACACTCTGGGAATGCTCTTAACCACAAGAAGATTTTGAGGTACAAGATCGTCTCGCATGTACGAAACGTTTTCCTTCGGATGGAGGAATGTTTCTAGATGTTAATGGGCTTGTAAGGTTTTGTCTCTCGCGTACTGGCTGACACCTATAGGAGCAAAGACAGGGACACGATGATTATTCAGAGTTTACTGAGATGCTACTAGTTCATCGACTTCCTCTGCCGCAAATCATAGCCGAAGCTAGCTGTGGCCTGATCACTCTAACAATGCTGATAGCCTTAGGTGCAGTGCCCGATTTGACAGCTGCTCACTGTTCCCGTAAGCCAACGATTACTACGCGTTCGCGCTTACGCTAACGAAGCAGTGCATGTGCACGCGAAGGCAACGAACACAAAGGCAATGAAATGCGCTCCCATGATTGGGAACGTTCACTCGTTAACAATGGGCATTTCACTCGCTGTCAGCAATTCCGGCGCACAGTACAGTTTATCGTGTCCAACTTCATTATGAATCACCCGGCACCTTTTTACCGGGAATGCTCGACAGGTTGACCGCGCTTGCTGACGATAGCTAACACCTGTAAGCGCTGGAATATTTAGTCATTATGCGGAGACTCCCAAGTATAAAAACCGTGCGTCTCAAACTGGCACAGCTAAACGGCTGTCATGCGGCACATTATTCCCGGTCTATACACTGGGGCATGGTCAGTAGAGAGCTAAGGAGAGGTTAGCCAAGGAGCGCCTTTCTTTATAATTCGAATTCTTACTGCTTGAATACTATTGTTGCGAGCGAACAGACGGAAGGCGCCGGTAACGCCGAACGGCGCTTTTAATGTGGCGGCAAAATCCTAAGAACCGACGAACGTCTTCTATCTC
This sequence comes from Hyalomma asiaticum, assembly GCA_013339685.2. NCBI lineage: Eukaryota > Metazoa > Arthropoda > Arachnida > Ixodida > Ixodidae > Hyalomma > Hyalomma asiaticum. Next base: position 55,972,544 of record CM023488.1, read on the forward strand.
GTCTTCTACCCCTTCAGTTAATCAAGCATGGAGCTAACTATGATGATGGCAGGGATGATGATGGCTATGAGTGTACATGTAAAACGCGTGGAATAATTACGTTCCTTAGAAAATGCATCATCCTGATACTAAAACCCGAATCAGTAACGGAGAGAAGTGGAAAAGGGGGAACCGGAAGGAGATAATAGATTGCGGTAGTACAACAAAGTTAGACAAAGGTGCAACAAAGGTAGTACAAGAAAGGTACAACAAAGAATCTAAGGCAAAGGTAGACGGCGGGGGCACTTTGAAGACTCGGCCAGGATAACGTTGTAGTTGACATTGCTGAGGCGTTGCACCACTGCGTAGGGGCCGGAGTAGCGGCATAGGAGCTTTTCGGAGCGACCAAGTTGTCGTATAGGGGTCCACACCCAGACGTATCACCAGGCCTGTGAACGATTTGTCTGTGGCTAAGATTATAAGGGCAGGCATCGTAGCTTTGTTGACGGCAAGTGCGCTGTAGAACAAACTGACGAGTTTTCTCTGTCTGCACTTTGAAGGCTTACAAGTCGGCTAGGGCGAGTTTACAAGTGTCGGGTAGAAGTATGGCGCCTAACGTCGTGCTTACTTCTCGTCCGTAAAGTCGAAAAGGTACGAATCCTGTGGTTTCGTGGGTCATGGTATTGTATGCGAATGCTACGTAAAGCAGTATTTCATCCCTGTTCTTATGGTCATTAGCGACGTACACTGAAAACATGTTACGAATTGTTTTCTTTAGGCGTTGGTCCATTCTTCTACGGATGACAAGCAGTCGCCTTTCGGTGTGCATTGCCGCTAACCTGCATGGTACTGCGCACTGCATGGTACTGCATGGTACTACGCAAAGGCTGTGCCGCGGTCGGTAATGACTACGGTTGGCGCACTGTGGCGAAGGACAATGTTAGTCACGAAGAATTCCGCAACGTCGGGGGCCGTGGCTCGCTGAAGTGCCTTGGTTTCACAGTAAGGGATGAGACAATGACGACCAGAGTCCATCGGATCGCAGCAGATGACGTCAGAAATGGGCCAAGCAGGTTCATACCAACTTGCTCAAATGGGACCCTTGGAGGAACAATGGGTTGTAGAAAGCCGGCTGGTCGCAAGGGCTGTGCCTTGAGCCGTTGACAGCCACGACACGTCCTGACAGCGCTTGACGGCCCTTGGTAGTTTAGGCCAATAGTATTTTTGGCGAATCCTTCCTAGCGTGCGTGTATAACCCAAGTAGCCAGACGGAGGTTCATCGTGGCATGCCAGCAGAATATCGTCACGGAGCCCCATAGGGATAAAAAAGATGTAAATGTTTGCATTCGTTTGGAAATCGTAATTTTTGAGCACGCCGTTTCGGAGACAGAACATCTACACTTGTAGGGCAAATTGTGTAGGCGCGTGCGGCAGGTGTTCTTCAAGGTAGACGATGAGCAGCCGTAGCTTTGAGTCGCCTCTTTGGTGTTTGCTTAAATCAAGATGTAGTCAGAGGAGCGAGGAAAGCGCACTCGTCTTCAGGACCGATTGTTCCTGTACTGACGGGAGCGCGAGAAAGGTACTTCGTGTCGCTATGTTTTCCCCGACCTGTGCCCAATGGCGACATCGAACTCCTGGACCCGAAGACGCCACCGAGCTAAACGACCACAGGGATGCTTTAGGTTCGCCAGCCAACAGAGAGAATGGGGGTCGCAACCACGCAGAAACGTGGTCCGTATAGGTATGGTCTGAACTTCGGGATCACCCACACGATGGCCGAAGATTCTTTTTCGGTGGTAGAATAATTCTCTTCCGAAGTCGACGAAGTGTAGCTGGCATACGCTGTTTGGCTTGCAAGTGCACATGAAGAGCACTAATACCAACGTTGCTCTCGTCCGTGTGCAGTTCTGTGCCGTCGTCTACATCGGAGTGGGCTAATACTGGCAGGGTCTGTAGGCCCCTCCAAACTTCATTCCCACATCCTTGAAAGTAAATCCAAAATTAAATGCGTGGGAAAACCTGTCCCTGCCGAAGCATACCAGGTCTGTAGGCCCGTCTGAAGTGTGCGAAACGAATCTTGTTGTGGTGGGCCGCAAATGAATTGAACGTCGTCTTTCGCCAGGAGAGTGAGTGCTTCTGCGATATGTGAAAAGTTTGCAATAAATCTACGATAGTATGTACAAAGTCCCAGAAAGCTCGGACTTCGCTCTTGTTGGTTGGCACTGGGAATTTAGATTCAGCAGCAGTCTTTTGAGCATCCGGTAGAACTCCCGCACCACGTAAAATGTGACCGAGAAGTTTCAGCTCATCACAGGCGAAATGGCACTGTTCAGGTTTCAGCGAAAGACCAGCTGCGCGGATAGCTTGAGGAGAATACGACTAGATTGTGCAAATACGCGGGACAGGTTTGCCACTTAAGACAGGATAAGACTGTACATCGTAGGTTGAAAAGTGGTGGACGCAGAACATAAGCCGAAGGGGGGGGGGGACCTTAAATTCATATAGGCCGTCTGGTGTTATAAAGGCAATTCATCCATAGTCATGCTCATGATCTTCGATCTACAATTAACCACCGCGCAAGTGCATGGAAGAAACGTCTAGGATCTCGTCTTTTTTTGGACCAACATGACCATCGATGCCCATGGACTGGTAGATGTTTGGATCACATCATCATAGAGAATTTGCTTCCCTTGACTACGCATAGCGTATTGTTCTATCTGCGAAATGCGATAAGCACGTTGGCCTACAGGCCTCACGCTGGAGTCAGTGATAATTCGATATATAGTGAGGGGCATATCTTCCACTCGAGAGGTTAAAACAGAGAAGTCGTTGAACGAATGCAGAAGGTTGAGGAGACATTCATTTTGGGCGGCGGCAGGTAGGGCTCACGTTAAAGTCAATGATGATTGTCGTGTTTGCGGTAGCGCTCGGCGATAATGCGGCTAAGGACGCAAAGGTCTGGGATGCAAAATTTGCTTCATTTGTTCAAGCGGAAGCGCGCAATAGCTTAGTAAGTAAATTCAAATTACTTCTGCAGATTCAATAAAAATAGTGCATTTAACGCTGTTAGTTTCCATTCTAAGAAATAAAACCAAGCTTAATTGTCTCTATTGAATTTGCCTCTACACTTTAATTCTTCAGCAGTTATTGGATACGTATGAATGGAGATGAATGCTGAAGGATGTTGGACACACTTATTGCTCTACAGCCTAAGACTCCAGCCCCGCCGTAGTGGCAAGGCGATGGGGCGACAACGTTTTTACGTCTGAGAGAACAGACTTCTAGTGGGAAGCCTCAACTCATTGTGGGGAGCGCCTGGGTGTCTAGGTCTGAGGGCTCTAGTATTGACTCCAACACTTCGGGCGAGGGACTGACCCTGTTAGAGGGGTAGACGGGTTTGCTCTACAAACCCAGCCGATGTGACAATGTGATGGCCTTGCAGCATGGTTTGCAAGGCGGACTCAATATTCACGAAACTTACGTGGGAGAAGTAGAGTGGCGTTGGAATTTGTTTGAAGCCCACTCCAGGCATTGTTTTGGACAATTCAAAGGGCACTTACTCCTTGAGGTCAGATCAGGGTGCCACAGAACCCGAAGTTTAGAAGTAAATTTTCTAACCAAGATGCCACATTCTTAATATGACTGAAGGGTCAAAATAACTGTCAATCTCATTTTCGGGTGGATAGCAATGTTTCCAGCCAATTACATGGTTTTCAAACACAGTTCTGGGAACATAAATAGCTCTGCCGCAGAGACAAGCAAGAGAAAGCTAGAAGACTGGCGACAGAAACACAAGGTGACAATTCACGTTAGAGGGAACTAATAAGCAGCCTCGTGACTCAAGCATCGACCCTTATACAAAGGCGGTGCTTTTAGTATGTCTCCATCCAGCTTCCAAATTTGGGGCGGGGGGTTCTTGTTAGTGTTGGAAAGGCTGTAGTAATGGGATATATCGTGGAACAAAGTAAAGGCCTTTGGCGGTCCCCCGGTTTCTGATGTTGCACACTCCCTTCAGGGGAGGAATCGTCCAGCTGTTCAGCTGTCTAGTTTGCCGAGTTTCGTGCTCAGCCGCGACCCATACGAGTTCAATGGCATATCTTTCGTTTGCGTCTTCCTCCATCATGCAAGCGATAAGTATTGGGGCAAGTAGGCGAGGAGTAAAGATCTGTCATTGAGAGAACTATCTACGATATAATGTATACTATGTGATAGATTTGTAGACTGTCCAAACTTTGGCCGTGTTATTTTAAACACGGGAAATCTTTCGAAAGGTTAAAAATTCACGTGAGCACTCTTCCAGGAGGTACAGCGATCACGTGACACTTGGTACTATTTCTGCTACCTTTCCACATTTGTGGTTCTGAGGCAGACTGCAAGGACTGAAGAATGCGTATGTGCTTTATAGCACATACGCATTCTTGTGAGAAGTAGCGATTTCGACTTGAAAGCTATCGACCCCATGTCCTGATGTAGGGATAATAAGGTCCTTCTGAAATATTCACAACGCCTGTCTAGCCAATTCCAAGAATACTCACCAGTCAACTGGGCTTCCCGCTGCGTTTTTACAGGAAACGGCTCCCTCGACAACAGATGTATTGAAGATCAATTGGAGCAGCAGTAGACCTAGAAATCCATTTATGGGTACGGCTTCCTGTGTCCTCATTCTTCTTAATGTTCTTTGACTCTCAAGGTGGTCCCGTTTATGAACAAGCATAGAGCGACGTACACTGCTTAGGACGCTACCACGAAGCGCTTTTGAACCATATACGAGCATCAGTTATAAATGCGAATAAAAATTGCTCTGTCGATAGTGGGTGGTTAAGGCAGACAGCAGCGTTGTAAACTGTGAGCACAGCGCTTTATAGGTCTCGTGATATTCACTCGACAGGCTTCTGCTGAGTAGGGTTCGAGGGTCAAAAGACGACATATGAAGCTCACATCATGTTTCTGATATTTAGTCAGAGCACTTGGACTTCGCCTAGCCTCGTATATGTCATGAACGGTAGAGTCACATTTTGTCATTTCAAACAGGAACTAAAATTAAGAGGCATGCGAGGACAAGCAATGAAAAGTGATGTTCCTATGGCGGTTTTGAGGGTTTCCATCTTTTTTACAGTGAAGTAATATACGATTAGTTTGTTGACAAGCTGGATAATGACGAGGTCTGTGTTGGCTGATTGACACGGCGGCTCATGCTAACGAGCTTCTTATAACCTCGGGCTTTTAGCGCGCTAGACCATTCAGGTTTGAAATATTTACACTGCCTTCGTGCTACCAAGGTCTGAGATTGCCCGTGGTCAAATACTTAAAAAATAGGTTTCGCACTGTTAAGAGCAGTCTTGCTGTGCAGAACGGAGCAGCACACTTCTTCGAAATTTTGTAAGGACTGTAGCCGAAGTCGTGGTCTACACCTGGTCACAATACGATAAAAGAATATCACATATAATCGGTGCGACCCACGACCCAATACAAATGCCATGCTTTTTGCAGGTAGGTACCGTCCTCAAAGGAAACGAAGGTGCTGCTCATATACGCTTCCAACAAAGTGATAAATTCGAAACCGACATTGCAGCCCTAGCAACGAAATCGGCTTCGGCACTTTCGCATACGCACCGGTTTACTGCTGCGAAGAGCTCTACATGGGGAACAGAGAAGAAAAGATCATTGACACCCACTGAACATAGACAACCAGTTTCATTATCATCCCGGAAACACTCAACAACCTCATCCGAATTCCTAACGTCAAGACATTTCCAAGATGTCAACAAAAAAACCACTAATAACATGATGCTCCCATGTGCCATTCAGAACCACTATTAGTAAACATGGCACGTGGCAACATCAAGATAGTGTCGTTTTCTTGACGTTTTTGAAGTGCCTTGATATGAAGGACCTTTACGTAATGAAGAATTCGGATGACGGATTCGAAGCATTTATGTGCAGACGGTGGATTCATGTCAGGTTGAAAGAGCACAAACGCTCGATTACCTCCTTTGTCACAGAATCCTTTAATCTGCCCTATCATTCCCATTCATACATTCGTGTGGCCGTAATCCTCCTTTTAACAATGCTGCATCCTTTCTTGCCACAAATATAAGTTAAGAAGCTAAAACATAGGATTCCTTGACGTCGTCAGAATAACAGAAAAAAGCGTAAGTCAGCCATCTGTTTTACTGACGTCCAAGGAATTCCAAATCTCAACATGTGTGTACTTTGCATTGATAATCTTGTTTTCTAAGCTTTTGTATCGAACCTGCGTTAATTCTCGTGACTCATTATGACTGCTTAAAAAAGGCACGTTTTCAATAAAAACATTCAGTTGAGAGTAGCGCATTTCCTGTCTTCCTTGTGTCCGTCATGTGTATCCTTTCTTGAACGCCGCAGAGAATCAACGTCGGAAGCCCCAGCGGGGCTGCAGTATGTAAAAATAAACACATGAGAAGATAGAAGCTGAGGTGGTTTTCTATTATTGTCGGGCATCAGTATAAGTCTACGCAGATATTTGACGACCTGCGACGGATGCTAGTTCAATGTAGTACTCCTGTCACGAGATCAGTGCACATCACAGCCACTGCAGACAATAGTCCTCATACAACCCACTACTCTGAGCCCATCACCACCAAGACGATTATGCCTATCAACAACTACACAAACTCCGCACGCACCTACGGATAGTTCAACAGTTACCATACTTCTTCACGCAACCTTTTCCCCATAACACATTCGTATTCCTACTGAATCTCTTACCTTCAACCACCCCGCCCTCAACGTAATTACCACCATCACCACCACTGCAGCTGCCGCCGCTACAGTGCCTACTGTTATCTTTTGAGGCTGAGCACAGCAGCACAGCACGCCAACGCGCGAGGAGGCTTTCACTGCACTTGCATAATCTTGAATTGGACACTATGCGAGTCACAGAACGAGTGAGTGTGGCTGCCCGTTACAAAAGGACAAGCCGTTCGTTACCATCATGGTCATCGGCAGCACCACCCAGAGTGTTGTCCTGCATTTGCGTAATGAAAATTGATGTGCCAGCCAGTCGGTCGCAGTAGTGTACCAGTCATGGCGCTTCACTGCTGACTTGAAGCCCTTGGGTTCGAGCCCTCCCTGGGCGGCTGCATTTTCGGTCGAGGCGAAATTGCCAGAGGCCGACGTGTCCTGCGTTTTGAGCGTAAGTTAACGAAACTAAAGTGTGGTAAATATCCGGAGGCGTCCACTTCTGCATGCTTTATAATAGTATCGTGCGTTCGGCTGGTGAAACCACAGGAAAAAGTATTTCGTGTCACGTGATAAGGGTTCTGCAGCGAGTGGGCGACTAACGCAGCCGAACGATACTTCTATCGTGGCCTGATCTCAGGAAACAAACGGCTACGACGTTTGTGGTTAACGACCTTGTAGTAGTCGTGTGAGGACTTCGATTTAATGTGCAACGTAGTCTGCATAGTGTCGGATTTATGTTCGCAGAGCTTTGTTAATATGAGATGAGAAAGCAGAACCAGCAGTATTTTTGCGAACATTCAGAGTGCGCAAGAAACTTTTAAAAAGCAGCACCTCGGTCTGATGCTGGAAGCTGTAGTGATGAATAAACGCGACCGACATCAGAAACGAAGCTTCAGTTTTTTGAAAGTGAGCAAGCATGTTTTGTCTTCCAGATGTGTCAGAAAAGGAAAACGGAGGCGTAGTGGCGCGATATGGTTGGGGCGAGCACGGGAGGATCGTTTGAGAAACTGTTTACGACGAGGCCAGGGATAATCGTGCGGCCAGGTTTCCAAATCTTTGCAGAAGAAAGCCTTTGCTTTCTGAACGTTATCTCCTTTTACGGCAAAAAGCGGTAGTTGAAATTACCGTTCACAGGTCTTACATCGGGTACTACAGGGCGTGTACGAGTTGACACGTCTTAGCGACACCCATTGCGTTACACCGCGAAGATTCCTGAATGGGTTCAAAGCGTGCAGGAATTAAGGCCAGTATGCTCTGGTAACTTGTTGTGAACGCTCTGGTATTTTGCTGCACTAAAATCTGCGGCTTGTACTCGAATGAAGCAACTTTATATTAAATGAAAATATCTGTGAACGTAGATAAGTTCACATGTGTAATAATAATATTTCAGTATGTGCTTGATTCATTCATTAAGGTTACTTGAGCCCACTTGCCGCGACGGCTGCATTTCAATGGAGGCGAAATGTTGAGGCCTCATCATAAAATGTTGAGGCCCTATTATGTATACAACATTATATCCTGGGATGCTTAGCAGACTGACGTCAATATTGTGGTGAATTATTCCGAAAAGGAACTGTACTTTAGGAATCAACTTTAGGTACCAAAGATCAGATATGTTCATAGAGTAAGGCCTCCCAGTTCACCAAGTACACCACGTTGACAATTGCTATGCTTCCGCCCACATTCTCCGATATATATATATATATATATATATATATATATATATATATATATATATATATATATATATATATATATATATATATATATATATATATATATATATATATATATATATTTGTCCAGCCTTTTTCAAAGACCTTTGAAAAAGGCTGGTCTCCAGCCGTAACGTCAGAATAAATCCTAAGTAATATGTTTGTCACTGTGACTCCCTAATCGTATATTTATCCCGATAGCCAGGAAGAACATTTTATAATATATATATATATATATATATATATATATATAACATAACGTTATTTTCCTTAAACACCCCTCGAGGGGGTATTACATAAGGGGCGGGCTAACCTATAATTTTTTTTATTATTATTACCACAAGTTTTTATCTTGAGAAATGGACACATAATCGATCAAAAAATGATGATGGGCATTCAGTGGTGACGACATCATGGGGAAGGTCATTCCAGTCTTTTGCTGTCCGTACAAAGAAGGACTTGGAAAAGGTGGTCGTCTTAATCCGCGGCCGGGCAACTTGAAGTGGATGACAAGTGCGGTGAGATATGCGGGCCGGTGAAGCGATGTAGGGATGACGAAGAGTGCTGTGAAAAAAATTATGAAAAAGGCTGGGACTAGAGATGCGGCGGCGGATGTCAAGGCTTGAAATAGCCGATTCTTTTTTGAGCGAAGATACACTGGTATTGTATGAGTACGAAGAATGAATGAAATGAATATATATATATATATATATATATATATATATATATATATATATATATATATATATATATATATATATAGCGAATTACTCATGCTATAGCGAATGTGCAGCACTCTTCCGGCTGCAAGCGTGACGTTCTAGGTGAACTAAAGAGCCTCTGTGGTCTATACGTTGTTTACGGGTAACGGCGGTCATCGTCATATTTATAACGAAAGATGTTTTCGTGATTCATTTTGTGACGTCAATATCGTAACAAGGCTATCGTAGGTTATCGTGCTCTTCCTTAGATAATTGAATGTCGTTGCTTCAACTAACCATATGTGTATATATATAGATATGTAATGGATCCTCGACCCCTCCTCTTATATACATATATATATATATATATATATATATATATATATATATATATATATATATATTGGAACGAGCAGAGATATCAGGTTAAAAAGGAAGGCCGTTTTACAATCACAGGGATAACGCCGGCAAAGCCCTAATGGCGGCCTGAGAGAGAGACTACTCCACTACGTCGTCTCCTTCTTCTTCCTAGTGATCGTCGCCTTTCTTCCTTTCGTAGCACCGTGACAATACCCCCGGCGGCAAAAGCGCCGACCCGGCGCCTGTTAGATCGTGATCGCATGGTATGGCTTCAGGCGACCCGCGTGAACGACATCAGACGACGTAGACGACCGTGAAGCATCGGCTGGGGCGACTTCATAAGTAACGTCAGTGACTTGTCGGACGATGCGGTAGGGGCCGGAGTAGCGAGAGAGCAGTTTTTCTGATAGGCCGACACGCCGTGAAGGGGTCCAGAGAAGGACGATTACGACGCTGGCATTTGTCACAGCCATTGACGCAACGTCGCACGGAGCGATAAAGCCCAGGCCAGAAAAATCGCCTGGGCTTTATGCTCGTACTTTCGTCGCTTTTCACAAAGCGACGAAAGTACGAACACAAGCCTACAAAACTTCGGACGCCTTTACCACAAGTCGGCGTCGGGAAATCGAGTACGGCACGAACTTTGGCAGGGTCAGGGCGCACGCCAGACGCGTCGACGAGGTGACCGAGAATACTGATTTCGCGGCGACCAAAGTGGCACTTGGACGAATTGAGTTGTAGTCCAGCTGCACGGAAGACCGAGAGAACAGACGAAAGGCGTTAAAGGTGTGGGTCGAACGTCGGAGAAAACACGATGACGTCGTCAAGATAACAAAGACAGATGGACCACTTAAGCCGTGCAATAGCGCATCCATCATGCGCTCGAAGGTGGCTGGGGCATTGCACAGGCCGAACGGCATGACTCTGAACTGATAAAGACCGTCGGGTGTTACAAATGCGGTCTTCTCGCGGTCCATGTCGTCGACGGCAATCTGCCAGTAACCAGAGCGTAGATCTATTGATGAAAAGTACGTCGCACCGTGTAGGCAATCTAACGCGTCATCGATCCGTGGCAGTGGATAAACATCTTTTTTGGTTATTTTGTTAAGATGCCGAAAGTCCACGCAGAACCTCCAGGTGTTGTCCTTCTTTTTTACTAAAACAACAGGGGAAGCCCACGGGCTCGACGACGGTTCTATGATTCCTTTTGTGAGCATCTTATCAACTTCCTGCTGTATCACTCGGCGTTCTGTATGTGACACGCGATAAGGCCGTCTATGAATGGGCGCTGCATCGCCAGTATGTATGCGATGCTGCAAAAGGGAAGTTTGCCCCAAAGGTCGGCCCTCAAAGTAAAAAATGTCGGCATATCGAATGAGGAGATTGCGAAGGTCATCGACCTGAGAGAGCGAAAGGTCCTGGGCTATCATCTTAGTTATGTCGCTGTGTGTTGCATGTGATGTTGCCGAGAAAGCGCTGGAGTCGGCCGAAGAGCTAGCACAAGATGTGTGAGCAGAAAGGGCGGTAACTTGGTACTGGTGCGAAGGCGAGAGCGTGGCGAGGGATATACCTTTGGGTAGAACCTGAGGGCAGAAACCAAAGTTCAGGAGCGGAAGGTAGGTTGTGTTGGCCGAGATGATCACAACCGTGTGGGGAAAAGAGACGCCGTGGGAGAGTGACGCACTGACAGAAGGAGTGATCACATAGTCGCCGTCTGGTACACAGGAGTTAGGCCGAGCAGTAATATAGGTAACTGCCTGCGGCGGCAGGCGGACAAAGTCAGCAGAGCAGAGCTGGGTCTCTACTGTGTCGGGGACGTCGGGAAGATCTGGTAAATCGAGTTGGACCACGCCAGCCGAGCAGTCAATTATAGCTGAGTGAGCAGATAAGAAATCAAGGCCAAAGATTACGTCGTGAGGGCAGTGTTCTAGCACATGAAACAATACGGATGCCTGGCGATCGCCAACGCTTACACGGGCGGCACACATTCCTAGCACTGCGGGCATTCCTCCGTCTGCAACTTGGACTACGCAGGACTCGGCAGGTGTAAGCATTTTCTTGAGCTGGTTTCGGAGGGCAGCACTCATGACCGAGATGTGTGCACCGGTGTCGATCAGGGCGGTTACTGGTAGGGCGTCAACTTTTACGGCGATTAGGTTCTGGCACGGTGCAAGAATTGGGTTCTGGCACGGTGCACGGTGCACCGTGGGTTCTGGTCAGTCGGCAGTATAAGTAGAGGATTTCCAGGTCGAGGTTCCAATGCAGGGTCACCTCCGGGAGCTGCATCTGTTAGTTTTCCTGTGAGCGTACAGAGGGGTGCGGCGATGGACGGCGGGGCAGAGGCGAGCGGGAACGACGATCGCGCGGTGAAGGCGATCGGCTTGAGGGCCTGGTAGACATGGGAGGGTCTCGGTACGTTGAGCTACGATGGGTCTCGTCACGGTACATGGGTTCACGGTAGGTCGGGTCGTTAGGAGCGGTAAATGGGGAACGTCGTGCGTAATACGTGGAGCGGGAGTACGACGGTTGGCGATAAGGGCAATAGCGGGAAATGTGCCCCACGCCGCTACAGGTGAAGCATATAGGCTTGTCGTCGGGTGTGCGCCATTGGCCCGGATCACGGTAGCGGTGAAACGTCGGTGGTGGACGATGAAACGGAGCAGTCGGTCGAATCGGAGGGCGAGTCACGGAGCACACTGGTTGGATGCCTGCGTTTGCAAGCTCGTCGCGGACAACTTCCTTTATAAGAGAGATCGTCGTCTGAGTGTCATCCGAAGGGCGCACGAAAGAGGAAGGCGATGCCGCCTCGATTTCACGCCGCACAATACGTACAACGCTGTCTGAGCTGGACGGCTGAACGGAGGAATAGGCGTCTTCGCACGACGACGTAGCGGCGGTGTTAGGGAGCCGCATGAACTGTTTGGTAATGCGCCGGCTCTTCGAAGCGTCTGCACTCGTTGATGATTTCGTTCACGGTGGAGCAGTCTTTAATAACCAACAGGTTAAACGCATCATCGGCGATGCCTTTCAGAATATGGCCCACTTTGTCAGGTTCGGACATACTGGAATTGACGCGACGGCACAGAGCTAGAACGTCAAGGATGTACGCGACGTAGGACTCTGTAGCCGTCTGAGCTCGACAGGACAAATCTTTCGCAGCAGCGCACTTGTCGCCAGCGAGTGGGCCGAAGAGATCGCGCAACTTTTGCTTGCATAAATCCCAGCTTGTTAGTTCTTCCTCGTTGGGGTCATACGAGAGGCGTGCCGGGCCCTTGAGGTAGAAGACAAGATTGGCCAGCATGAGCGTCGGGTCCCACCGGTTGTGCGCTGCGACGCGTTCGTACAGGACCAGCCATTGCTCGACGTTCTCAGTATCCTTACCGGAGAAATTACCTGGGTCGCGCGGATGGGTAAGTACGACTGGCGGTGGCGGCATTGCGGGTGCTTGCGTTGCGGGGGCCGATGGGGCGGCTGCTGATGCCTGGATCGGCCCGTCGTCCTGCTCGTCTGTCGGCATGGTAGGACGGCCGAGAACAAGCCCGCTACGGAGTTCCGTCTTGTTAAGTACCCAGCACCTCCACCACAATGGAACGAGCAGAGATATCACGTTAAAAAGGAAGGCCGTTTTACAATCACAGCTAAAAAGTTCAGTGCACATGCGGGAAAAGCCTGTGCTATACCCTGTGGAAACGCGATTACAAGTGCGTGTAGCCATCCTCCAGATACAACCCAAAACGAGCGACTTTATGCACACGTAAAAAAAAAGCACATACAATATTAGGTGGATATATTTTCATTGCGTGTCTAGTATTTACAGATTGTCAAGCCTGGAGACAGTCGCTCACGCGGTAAAAAATATCGCTGATGCCTCTGTCATAGGAATAAGTACTATAAGAAAGTGCAATAGAACTTCATAGAAGCAGTCCAATATTGAGATGAGCTTGCACATTGCCATCTGTGTTTCGCTGATATGGCACTGATACACGTAGGTGCACCCACGCTGACGTGTGATGGCACAGTTCGCCCTCTCCCTGTGCAGGCATAATTGCGGGAACATCACTAATCATTACCCAATATTTCTTGTACTCAACATTGTGAAAGCCATTTAATTCACTCGCCACGGCGTCTAGTGCCTATGCTACTCGGCTGCTGATCCGAGGGTCGCGGGATCGAATCCCGGCTGCGGCGGCTGCATTTCGATGGAGGCGAAATGTTGAGGCCCGTGTGCTGTGCGATGTCAGTGCACGTTAAAGAACCCCAGGTGGTCAAAATTGACGGAGCCCGCCACTACGGCATCTCTCATAATCAGAGCTGATTTCGGGACGTTAAACCCCACATAACAACAGCCATTTAAATCGATTACGCGCGTTACTTTCATATTTGATAAGGAATCGTTTTTAAATTGTAGAACCACGACTGATAGGTCGAGTGTCACGTCGCTTTTGCGGTATAGATACGGCATTCGATAACTTTTCTTCCCTTTTTCGAAAAGCCGCAGAAGAGTGTACAAAAGCAGTTAAATGCAAAGAAAGGCACAAATACCCTAAGAACGCACGGTTATCTCAGGGATTGCTGAAAGGTATGCGTAAGAAAGATAACTGCTACAGAAAACTTAGAAGACAACCACTTGATGCTGCTTTAGCTCCACGCTATAAAACGCATTCCGCGTTTTTTCGTGTCCCCTGAAAAATGGTAAGAGAAAATATTGTGATGACGAATTATCCAATGGCGAAAATAGTTCCAAAAGACAATGGCAGCTTTTTAACGATTTCCTAATAGATCACCACTTAATTCATTTTCATGGAAAGTGACATAATGGCATGACACATGAGAGCCCTGAAAGTGTTGCTGAAGCTTTCAATAACTACTTTCATGAAATTTTGAGCGAACAGCATAGGCAGTTCACAGTGTGATCTTCGTTGTTCTAATCATTTTCTTCCCGTGAGCCCTGTCTACACGTGTCTAAGGCAATCAAAATCTTAAAGATACCAGCCTTTTTATAGATAGAATCTCAGCACGGTATCTAAAACTTGTTGGAGATGGGATTTGTGAACCGCTTCTATAATTATAAACCTTGCGTTCAAGGATGGCATTTTCCCCTTTTCTCTAAAGATAGCTAAACTTCTTCTGGTGTTTATAAAGGGTGATAAGGTGTCCGGCTCCAATTATTGTCCGATCTGTATTCTTCCTTCCCTTAGTAATGTCATCGAAGAATTCTTTATAGTTCAGCTAAACAAATACCTGAATAAATTGAGTACACTAAAGCCTTGCCAATTTGGCTTGCGAGCTAGAAGTTCCACTGACCTTGACAGCAAACGCTCTATTGATTCAGGATATGTGGTTGGGTCGGTTTTTTCGGACTTCACACTGCCCATTTGACACCATTAATCACCTTCTTATATCACAAAAAATTGAAGCATAAGGTATTTCAGGTCCATTCTTCAAGTTCTTAGACAGTTGCCTGCTGTACAGATAGCAGACAGTATACATAGGACCCTCATTCTCCTCTACTAAAGCAATTAATTAAGGGGTTCATCAAAGCTCACGGCTGGGCCCATTACTTTCCTACTCTCCATTAATTACCTCCCTGATATTATACACATGGCTCACTGTGTTTTATACGCCAACGACACCACGATTTCGTTTGCTAAAAATATGTTAACACTGTCACAGAGAGATTAAATGCCGTACTTTGCAGCATGCCCAAGTGGTGCCACAAAAATCATTTACATATTGATCAAAACGAATTTAAATTTATGCTTTCTCGACTAACTCGGCGCAAGTTAACTTCTACACCAGCGATCGCAATTCTTTCTCATTTTATTAATATCAGTGACAGTGTATCATTTCTTGGCATTCACCTCGAAGGTAACCTTAGATTCGCTAACCATATTGCTCACATCATAAAAAAAATCACAGCATATCCACGGGGTGAATGATGATGAGTGGGCGAAGCTCCGGAGGGAATCATCGGTAAACCGTGAATCTTTCGCGTAAATCGCCCAGTCGATCATCATGTAAAGGCGTGAGAAACACTGTATTCGTACGCTGGGATCTCGCGTTTAAGGGGGATATGCTGTGCTAGAGCCAGGCCTGCGCGGAACTGCAGGACAGTGACAGCGTAAGCAGGAGGAGCTACTTTCTTAGAGGCCACTTTAAACGCTTGAGGAAACTAGTGCAAGTAGAAGTGGTAGGTATCTCCTGCACCATAACTTATCATTTTGCCAAGTAGGGAAGTACCCACTACGCCATAATTACCAGTGCCTCCGTAATGGGTTCAAAGCTACAAAGCACGCAGCTCTGTGTTCTTTCTAATGATGCCTCGACCTCGTTATACAATCCATTTTCGCGTCGTGTAGCGGTGTATTACTATTTTTCAACGTAACATTACGTTTGTTAATGCGATTCCGCGGGAGACATTATACCTGTTTAGGTCTTTTAGCGATAATTTTTCAACCACAGGCGTAGCGATTTCTGTTGCACTGGTGGACTCAATTTTCCCAGATCCTTTGTATCGGACACATTATTTAGGTCGGCCTTATCAAAATGTACTTAGAAGGGTTTCGAAAATGTGTATACCTCCCGGTGTCAAAACATTTTTCTTTAAACTGCATTCGGGAACACTTCCCGTTAAAACCTGGTTGAACGCGAAGGGCTGCTTCGTACCGTGGTCCTTGAATTGTCGACTCTGTCCAAGCGCAGAAACAATTGATCACTGTTTTATTGACTGTACGGATGCAATATTTTTTTGGGACATTCTCCAGCGAACTCTTAAAAAGGACATGGACATCACTCCTTACTCAATTCGGTTTCTACCGTTCAAAACGATTACCGGTCCTCCCTATGACATGTTCATAGTGCTCGGTTTATACAGCCTATGGAGATCAAGACTGTGTGATCGCCATGCGGAAAGCCCACGTTCGACAAGATCATTCTACCGAGAAACTGTAGCCTACGTCAGGAGTGTGTATGCGGCTCAGGAGTCGCCGCCTGAATGGATGCACTTGTTGGACGCATGTGTGTGTTTGCCTGATTTTTGAGTGTGGAGTTGTTCTCATCCTGGTCTTTAACTTCAGTTGTCATTTCCATGTAATAAAGAAAAAAAAAAAAAGGCGTAGCTCAGTGGTAGAACGCTCGACTGCCACGCCGAGAGCCTGGGTTCGAATCCAGGCAGAGGACACACCTTTCGGAATTTTTTTTTTTATAAAAGTAGACGTGGCTACGTACAGGGTCGTCCACTCTTAGGGTGAACACGACGCAACGTGGCTTCCTTTTTGGAACGCGAATGCTTGCGACGTGGGCACACATCGAAGCTAATAATGTGCAGGCGCACAGAGTGATCCAAGCCCCTCTATGCCTGCACTAGATTAGCGTCGATGCGCAGTCTCATCGCGAGCGCTGGCGTTCTAAAGAAGGCAGCCACGCTGCGCTGCGTTCACCCTAAGAGTGGAAGACCCTGTACATCACCAACAGCGAACACTATGGGATGTACAGACCCACGCCCTAAGGAGCTTCGCCCATAAAAAACAGCATCCGGTATGCGCGCATAGCTTAAAGCTTGCTGATATTTCCGCACCTAGCTCCCGAAAAACACAAAGTGGCCCGCGCAGAGTTCGAACACATGTTAGACCTTGGCATAATTAGACCATCATGCAGTAGTTGGGCACCACCTATCCATCTCGTCCCTAAAAAAGTCAGGTGACTGGAGGCCGCGTGGAGACTACCGGCTCCTCAATGCTAAGACCGTCCCTGACCGGTACCCACTACCCATATTCAAGACTCCACCTCTGCTCTGTAGCGGTACCTGCCGCTACAAATATAACTGTCAACCATTCGGCTTCATTGGATTGAATCAACGGAAACTAATAGTTTCCGGATTTTATGTGTGAGAATAACACGAGCGGGTGAGCACTGTTATATTGGAAAGAAAAGGCAAAAGTTTCACTTCCCCGTGTGACCAAATTATGATTTTGTGATCAGTGAAGCTCCTATAGTGGAAAGGTTTAGCGAATGTCAGAGAACTCCCTTTAATAACTCCCCTAAAGATTTTCGCCTAACTTCGTCCTATCTTAGTAGTCGAAATTTTCTCTAAATAATACTGAGATATCGCTTTGAGTAGCGTAGCTGATGCCGAGCTATCGATTGACTTAACTGAAGAGGACTGGCCATAAGCCTCTACCGCGGGCAGAAAGCCGTCCTGATACAGTATATTTATGTAAATCGATGTCATGTGGAGAGTTGACAAGAAGAAAGATATACTATGTACAGCAATATCCTAGATATACGACAAGAACCTAGGGTATCTGGTTCTTGAAATATTCAACGCTACTTTTCAGACGCAGACAGTACAGTTAACTGCACAGGACGGGCGCTTACAGTTAACACACAGGAAGCACCCGTCCTGTGCGTTAACTGTACTGTCTGCGTCTAAAAACTAGCGCTGAATATTTCAAGCAACATGCGTGACCGACTAGCCCAGCAACGTGTTTTGACCGACTAGCCCAGCAACATTTCGAAATAGCATGTGTGTCGCTAGTGGGAAGATAGTATTCTTGCATGCATGCTTCCCATTGGCCACTGTACTGCATTGCTAAGAGTGATTTGCAGTGCGTGTAGACATATATTACGTTGTTCAGACTACCAGAGGGATTTATTCACGGAGTGGCACATCCAATTAGTAAACTATTGAGAGCCAGGGACGAAGTGCTTACACCTGTTAGCTATCGCCTTTAAGGGACCGGGCAACGCCTCTTTAACATGATCAGAAAATGGTTCGCTTCAGTGCTGGGGGCTCCTGTGAACCTGTGGCGAAATATTATCGCAGCGCACGTGCCAGGAAATTCCTAACGTGTTTCTAAACACAGCCGCAAATAGCTTACAAATTACGTCACGAGGACCACTAAGTATGTCGTTCGAGGCATAACTAAAACTGTCTGATTTTATATTCGTATAATCATCCTCAATTATGCTTTATTTTTTCTCTTTGATTTCAAAAAATAAAGAAAACGTGCGTATCGAGCTTTAAGGATATGAAAAATGTCAAGCGACGTTAGAGGGTGCCATTAGTGATGTAGTCAGTTTAAATAAGAGCAGGTGATTTCCTTCTCTGTAGGAAACAAAATTGAGAAGTTCTCTGCTACCCGCAGCACAATCAGACTTCGCTTATATGCCCCCAGGAGCCTCCGCGACTGTGCGGTGTGGTCGTGCGACTATTCGGAGAAAGTGTTGTAGGATCGCTTGAAACAAGAAATCCTGACAATGCTGAAATTATCAAAAGATTGCTTCGCGTAACTTACACGGTGAAAGCTAGGCACTGATTAAATGAATGGCGCCCTATTTTATTATTAAGCCTACAATTTGAAGTGGATAAATAAATTGCGGGAATTGGGAAAATGGGTGAAAATAAGGTGGCTGTGCTCGCGTAGTGCCTCCCATTGTCCTTCTCTATGAGAGCATCTTACTGCTCGCAGTAACCACAGAATAATGACATAAATTTCTGACAAAATACAATGTAAATTATAGCTGCTTTTTGAAGACAATATTCATTACTCACCTACTAAAAAACGAGCGCACGTGCTTACGGTTCTGAAAATGATTAGAGTAATATAAAACGAGGGCTCCCACAGTCCTGGCATGACCAACAGGTTGCAAAATGTAAGATAATAAAAAATTTGTAAGCGCCTCGTGTACGTTATCTCAGAAAGGTGCACAGCCTTTCTACGTCACATGCAGCATATTTCTGTCCCGACACTGCTTAAAGCTAAATACTCTATCAAGCACGTGATCAGCTGGCGATTGAACATGCGCAATAAAGTTGCCGTGGTGTAGCTGTGCACCAACGAACTTTCCTACACACCTCCTGCGAGGCCACTTTCCGAACCGAGCCTACGCATTCGAAAACCTCAGTTCTTCCAGTTGACGCGCACACCCTGAAAAAAGCTCAGGTGCCCCAGCACGAAGGTATCCTCAACGTGAGTTCCAGTTCACCCTATGCCGAAGTCACCAACGACTCTCCGAGCTCCCTGACGGTTCGGAACGATGACCTACCTGGATCTACTGTGCTCGCACCTTTCACGCATGCCAGTAGAGACACTGTGGCACCTGGACGACGAACCTGCTCTTTACCTTCCAAAAGTCAGAGGAAACCCAAAGACGACTGCCATTGACATGATCTATGAAAGCCTGAAGAACACGTGCTCTCACAGCAAGCATCTGGCAAACGTCGCGCGCGTTTACTGCTTTGTAGCCGAGCAAGACTTCTTACAGCCCTGGATGCTATACAGCCTCGGACGAAGGGAGAACCACGTCGCCCATGCCTTAGGAGTCCTGAACACTGTTCTCCCTGGCAAAGTAGGTTGTCATACCAAGGCAACAACATCGTACTGGTGCACCTGCTTGGTGGCCACTGATGAAGTGGGCTGGATGGTCTGTACACCTGGGATATTCTGCGTCTGGCCTTCGTTCGCGTACGTTGCTGTACACGAGCCGTCACCGGGGCACGCCCCGTTCGTCACGAGAATGCTTGAACAGATGCTGGGCGAAGAGCCGGAGTCCTTCCACTGCGGAATATATCAAGGCATGAACGACGCCCGCGCCGCTGCACGTCGACTGAGCTTGTTACGTGGCTCCAACAACTGCGTATAGCTCTGATGAACAACTATCTTTTATACCATCTGACTTGGAAATGTATTCGGTAAGAAAATGCCTTATGCTGCTCCATATTAGCTGATAATTCTGGCAATTTCTATGCAATAATTAAAAATAACAGCCTAATTTCCTTCCCGTCATAGAAAGCTTGGCTTTGTGCGTTAAAAACACCTAGATAAGGCAGCAACGTTGTGTAAATATTCAATAACGCTGATTTAGTGGTACGTAACAGTGCGAAAAATACTATTTTTTCCCAGAATACCTAGGACGTACTGTGACATGCACGTCTTGTTTAATACAAATGGTTGGTCAGCGCTCAAGTGTAACTGAAAATAGAAGCTAAAATAATTGGTACATAGTAACTTGTGACCAGCTGTTATTGTCGCACTGCGTATTTCTTCACCTTTGTTGCCGTGGTTACAAGGAAAATCGAGAAACTAGGCGTGTCAGACGAGTATTTACGGTTCCTTGAGTATTTGCGTCCTGTACGAAAGTTCATCAATGGCGAGGATGACCGTTCATATATGTGGGATGTCCCTTTGCGCTAATACATAGGTCGTAAAGTAATACCTTTCCTTGTGATTCTTTATTTCAGCCTAAAGACGATGTTGCATGACGGACTATGTGAAGCCGAAGGATTCGCCATTCATTTAGCAGCACTGAACAGCCATTTCACGAAGCCTAACGCGTGGCACCGCTTTTAAAATTGAAATGTACAATATGCCTCAGCCGCAATAAAATGTCAGGTGGTAATTCCAGTGCTGTGTACTGTGTCTGTATGGTAGCCACGAAAAACATGCAAAGATTGCTTGCATCAAACTAGCTTATTAGCAGGGTTCACCTGTTACTCGAGCCATATGAACTCTTAGAACGTGTTCAATGCGTGATTTTATAACATATTCTCGTTGCAAATTTGACCACGTTGGGCCGATCATGGGTAACATTTAGAGCAATTGCAGAGTAAAACAACAGGAGATTCGGTGGCTTTTAAGGGAAGATAACGTGTCTATTCGACATGGGTGCCACGCAATGACCAGATGGTGGTTTAACCTACGATCATCATTATCATCATCATTATAGCCATCATCATCAGCCTGTTTAGGTCCACTGCAGGACGGAGGCCTCTCCCAACCCACGATGAGCGTTGCTTTTCTAAGGCACTTTTTATATAGACTAGTATCTGGTGCACCATGGAACATACGATCAGCATTAATGGGACATTAGATAGAGAAAGAATCAGTGTTAATTGTAGGCTAAAGAGTGACCTCTTTCAGTATTTATGTAGCATTTATGGATTTAACACTTCACAGACTAAACGTAGCGCTGCTGACAATAAAAATTCAATATTTCCTTTGTTCTTTTTTTCCATGGCGCTTTCCATATTCTTAACTGCCCTATGAAAAGCTGTGAAACTACGCAGGGCATCATTTGCAAAGGATGATAACGCTTCGCTGATGAGAAAATAGGATATTAAAAGAATAACAACATAAATAAATAATAGTACAACGCAAGAGCTTCCTAATACGATGAATTGCGGGACCGTAATTCCTGAGAATTTGTTAAAACATTGAAAGCAATTGTAGGCATTTGCACACGAGTATTTAAGCGAAAACGCAAATGTTCTTTTATAGTATTTTGCGTAAATATAGAACGATACCGATTCTTAAGGAAAGGCCGGTATACAGGAGTTAAAACATGTCCATGGTCCTTACATTTCAGTGTTTTCCGTGCCACTGGTGTACGCGAACATCGTGATTGGTCTAGCAGGGACAATATACACTGCCCTGGTAAGCATTTCCTTTATGTTTTAACGCGATATTATGAAATACCTCGCGTCGCAGCAAATGCTGTAAACGCGTGCGTGGTGGAAAAAAAAATAATCCCGAGCTACTTCGACCACCCAAGCCCAGCGCTACGGTTCTGATACATTAGTAAACAAAAGTGAATTCCTCAATGTGAAACCCCCCGAAAAATTTTAAACTAATAATTACCTACAAATTACACATATGAAAGGAAAAATTCGAATCGACCTGTTTAACTTGTAGCACAAGGCTAGAAGGAAAGAGACACGGATTTTTTAGAATTGAAAGGTTCTTGGTTGCCGAAAAATTCGTCCTGGTCAGGTGTTCGAACCCGTGACGAACGCCTGTTCAGGGCGCTCGCTCTGGCAATTGAGGTAACCAAGAAGCTAGAGATGGACAGCGCGAGGGCGCATCCATCAACAACTCGAAGCACATGTGTATGAAATCGGCAAATGAGTTCTGAGGAAACCCGCACGGTGGAGTAACGTTTTATGAAAAGGAAAATCAGCATCCACTCGTTTGCAGCACAAGGCTTCAAGGAAATTCATACGGATTTCTCTGAAGTAAAAGCCTCCTAGTTGCCAGACGTTGGTCTCGGTCAAACCGCAGACCAGGGCGAATTTTTCGGCAACTAGAAAGTTTTCATTTCTGAGAAATCCGTATGGATTTCCTTGTAGCCTTCTCTACAAGCGGGTAGATGCTGATTTTCCTTTTCATAAAATCCTACTCCGGCTTGCGGGTTTCCGCGGAACTCATTTGCAAAATTGCACACATGGCTGCCGAGTTGCGAACGAGGCCCGATAAAGATCTTGCGTTCCATTCCTAAAGGCGAAGCCAAAGCATCCTGATTTTTTTTAAAATACCGCTTTACGTTGCAGCGTAAGCTAAGTACGCCTCCGCAAAGATACGAAATTCTCAGTCCAAATAATGGAAACAGCCAAAAACGATATCGTAGAAATGTAATACAATGTCACGGTGAACTACACATAATATCTGTAACCGAGAAAGCTTCCGAAGCTCTATAAGTTAGGTGGCTTCAGTGAAAGACCCGCTATGCATTGCTTTGAAATACCGCTACTACATCTACTATTGTGCTTCCTTCCTAGTGAGCATTGCATTGAACTGTCAAGAGATGCGGCGTATAGCAGTACAAATAACAGAACTATAAATTCACGGAATCCTGGTGATCATTTACGTCCTCTTGTTGCTTGGGGAGGAATGAATGAAACGTCAAAATACTTTTAGTAATATGTACATTACTCTGTTGCTGAAAAGCGCCTGGTTATGGTATCCGCCATATCTGTAAGCCAGGAACTAATGAGTATGTTGACAACAATGTTGCTCTTTGCCACTTGTTTCTTCTCTAATGCGTTTTTATTCAAAACAGGGAGGTCTTCGTGGAGTTGTGTGGGCGGACTGCGTTCAAGGCGCCGTCATGCTTTTGTCGCCCATCGTTATCATTGCAAAAGTCCTGCATGATTCAAGCGGCGTGACTCCGCCACTCCGTAGCATGCGGGACCTCAATTTTTCGGAGTTGGCTTTCCGGTGAGTGTCGTCGGTTCAGGAAACACACCTAGCAGCCTACTTTGTTCTTTTGTGTTTTTGCTGCTACACTCGACGTATGTCGTGTTCAGCAATTGACGTGCCCAGCGGCTTGTTACGGCAGTACGTCTCACGAATATGCTACCGTCACGTCCTAATTACGTGATTGAATTTCTTCACTGCGAAGGACTACAACAAATCTCGAATACAAGAGTCATCTACCTTGTTACATTCGTTCAAATGTGTCACACGCTGCATCAAGTGTAGCCTTCGTTGAACTTGCGTACGTTGCTAGTGGGACGTTTGGCTTCATGGGGAGAACACATGCTTCCAGCGTAAGCTCTGATTGAAGTTTGCAGGGCTCAGTGAGGGACTGCAGTGTGAACACGCACTCTTGGATGAAGCGGCACTCATCGTGTGCTCTTCTTAAGGCGGCGGTATTGTCTCGTGGGCCGGTAGCCTTCAAAAGATTTCTCGCTGCTCGAATTTCCTACTAACCAGAGTTTGCAGGAATTCCTCTAGTTGAATAGATGGGAATGCACAGCCCTTTCACATGTGGCACTTACCCGCATAGGCCAGCCCAAGGAAATAAAAAGAATACGAATATGAATAGAAAGACGACACATTATACTGTGCGGTAAGTGTCGTGGGATTTACGTTATAGATAACGGAGTGCTGTGGTTATCATCCGGACTTTTTAAGCGATCACGTGGTTGTAAGTGGGCTTTCTGATCTAAGTGGAACATAAGACAGTGTTTTCAAGGCACTATTGCGCATTTTGTGCCCAGTTTCAAGCGCAAAATCTGAACGTTAAGGTATATAAATAGAGTAGAATACGAAGCACGATTGATACTTCTGTATTACATGTCTAAAATATTTTTTACTCGGATGCCTTTTACAGGCAGTTCGTGTCGATTCTAAATGTCTTTAACAATTCAGACCCGTTAGCAGCACTCGCTTCAAAACAGAAAGCTTGTAAATAACTTATTCTTGAGGGAACATTCGTTTATAGTACACAGGCTGGTCATTCATCTAATTAGCTTAGCTGCCTGACATGTTCAAGACGGTAATTGCAATGGTGTTCTGAAAGCCTGTTATAAGTGTTCAACGTACATTACACCGTAAAGGTTTCCTATCATTTTTTGCTTTTACATCACCATGCCACGGCTGCAATCTACAGGACCACCTTCGATATAACAAATGACGAAAATCCATGGAGTGCACTGGCGGGAGCTATACCGTTTGGGCTTGTTCGGACGGGCTTCGACCAGATGGTGGTGCAGAGGTTTATGGCTGCCAGGACAGTACGGCAAGCAAAAGTGTTAGTATGTCATTCTTCTTTGCAATACACAGCCTAATGAACCCAACAGACAGTGAAGCCAAGGAAGGCATAGAGGTAACTATTATCAAAAAATAGAAATTAAAGTGGACCAATAAACACACACCTGCAACTGCTAGGGACCGAACCTATAGCGTTAAGGGGGAAATGTAAAGGGAAAATCGCTACACCGAATTACTGCAAAGTAGGTGTTTCAGATATCTTAAGCAACATGCACCCCCCCTTAGAAAATTTCGACCAATCATTCGACCTGTACTCGAATACGCGAGCGCGGTCTGGTTGGCAGGTACTAATAACTTAGTAAGCAAATTAGAAAGAGTTCAAAGAAAAGCAGTTAGATTCATTTACAACAAGTACCGGTTAAACGACTCGCCCTCAGAAATAATATTAAGGTCTGGAATATTCACTTTAAAGGATCGGGCCAAACTCGCACGCCAGAAAATGTAGTTCCAACTTTATCTTATATAAAGAGTCGAAAATCGACAGTTCGAGGTCTCAAACCAGAGACGGATCTTTGACAAATCGACAGATCTTTGTCTCAAACCAGAGAGTCACGGCGTAAACATCCACTAACGTTACAGGAATACCGTTTCAAAACCCATTGCTTCAAATGTCCTTTCTTTCCTCTGGCGATAAAGGAATGGATTACTTTACCCCACTCGATAACAAGCTGTAGGAATCTAAATAAGTTCCTCACCCTACTTGAAGAATATATTAAGCACTGTTAACGAGTGAATTTTTTATGTATTTATGTATTTTTCTGTTTTACAGCAGAGCTGGTGTGTTCATTTGTCAAGTGAACATTTAGAATTATGCGCGAGCTATTTGCTCTAAGCACCCAAATTAACATTATGTAATTTCTTTTTCCCTGTTCTGGCTCTTAGCTACTCAATGTGCTCGTGTATTTTTTTCGTTCATTATTTGTTTGCTCTCCTGCAATAGTCCCAGTTGGGACTGGCAGTATGTACAAAATAAATAAATAAATAAATAAATAAATAAAGAGAGAGAGAGAGAGAGAGAGAGTTGTTACTAGAACCTACCAACAACAAACATAATGTCTACCAATGGTCCGTATACTTCCTTAGCAACTTCTTGTTAACTTTCTGAAAACAACTTGTCACCAACATTAAATAGACGCGTGTTCATAGACTGTCTGCTTACTTTGTACCAGCAGTTTTTAGTAACTTTGGGTTGAATGCCTGCAGACAATTGTTACTAGAACGTACCAAGAACAAAGAAAATGTTTACCATTTTCTCCTTTACCTACTTTCTGTCAACATTTTCGAAACAATGGCCTGCAACATTCATTAGACATGCATTCATAGCCCGCCTGCTTACTTTGCACCAATGTCCTATGGATATTTCTCATTTGATGCCGTAGTAACATACTGCGAAAAGGATGTATATATGTAGGCTTTCTGTGGATCATCTACTAACATTTGTTGCAGTATGCCCTTTTAGAAATTGGTTAATATATCTAGTGAGGCATGTTCGTGCACATAATATTCATATTCTCAGAATGGTCTAGCGACATATGTTACCCCGTGACAGCTTGTGTCGATATGTGTGAATGAGTGGTACAACCAAGCACGGGCAAAATAATTCAGATGTAACAAAGTGAGTAATAAAAATTTGTTCTCCTTTATTGGTACACATTAGCAAGAACAATAAACAACCAGATTTGGTAGTAAACATTAAAAAAGGCAACATAAAGCAGCCTAAACTTAGCACGAGGTGGCTAGATAAATAGATGATTAAAATGAGCAGATCTGCTTTAGCCTCAGAAACACATTCGCATAGAAGTATGATTCGTTTACGAGTATTTCAAGTATAAGAAAGCTCATTATTTCACCAAAAACATAAAAAGCAGTGTCATTTAACTTGAACATTCATTCCGGTGCGAATTTACTACCAACTGCAGATACGCGGCGGAGTATCATAAGCAAGATGTGTGGTCAGATAGGCTTCGCACTTACAAATTAACATATTCTCGTTGCAAATTTGACCACTTGGGGCCGATCATGGGTAACATATTAGAGACAATTGGACGCACGTATTTCTTACCAAGGCAACATAATTTGCTTTAAGGAACGCATCGGATTATTTGTGAACCGTTCGAATAAAGCATGTTTTATCTGCACTCAAGCATCGCGGTCGCATCTCTTGATAGAAATTCAATGCTGGAGCAAGCGCCACAGATGCACTTCTATATTTAGCGCTATACCCTGCTGATGCGTGTGAACAAGAGACGTGACAGCCAGGCAGCTTGGCCAGCTCCAGTTTGCATTATTGAGCCCACTGAAAAGTGCAGTCCGGCTTCTGATTGGCAGAATTACTACAGCAGGACTCACTAAGACCACGTACAGTGCAGATATACCATTTTTTATCAGACATCAAATATGTGCGATCTACTCGATGGCGCATATTCGTGACACCGAGATATAAAATATCATGAAAGAGGAGAGGGGAGGGGCGCAAAGAATTCCAAGGAAGGTGTTTCGGGAGCGCAACGATATCAGCCCAATGTGTTGCCCTTCATCAGTTTTCTCGTCTGCATACGTCTTCTCTGCGAATTCTACATTTCGCAGAATACCTCGAAGCTATGGTTGTATTTGATAGGTGAAGCGCATGTAGGACTTCATGATGATCTTAGGACCTTCACAAAGAAAGCTGACTGCATTCGTCTTCAACACACGTTAGAGCGTAAATGCTCCGCCAGTGTGGTCTAGTGGCTACGGGATTCGGCTGTTGATCGGAATGTCACGGGATCGAGTCTCGGCATCGGTGGCGTTATTTAGATGGAGGCGGAGACTTGATGCCGGTGTACTGTACGATGTCAGTGCACGTTGAAGAACGCCAGGTGGTCGAAATTTCCGGAGCCCTTCACTGCGGCGTCCCTCATCTGTGTATGGCCGAAATGGCAGACAAGTTTAGCATGCTGACTGCAGTCGACAGGGGCCGAGAAAGCAAAGCTTATTTGTGGTTTACCATTCTCTTTCCTTATCTCTCCCCTACGAGAATCACGAGTGGTAATGCTCCAGGATTGCAGCGCATGGCTGGCGCCACGTAGAAACACAGAACGGCTGACTGCCAAACGTGCAGAATACAGACGTGGGCACTCGGGCTGTAAAGCGGCTGAGACAAAGTCGATCCTTGGGCTAGCTACATAGTTTCCGCGTGCCCGAAAAAGGAAAGTATTTAATTCATTATCTCAAGAAAAACGCGCAAATTATTCGTGGATTGAGTACAGACTCTAGTTCAGTATATATAGCATTTGTCTGTGCTGCCTACGATTGGACGCTTGCAAATTCATCAACAAGATCGTGATGAACATCTAAGGAGAGCAGCGCCACGAAGCTCCGTTAGGGGGCGGTCTGCTCTTATCAGTCACTCCAGCCGAGCTGTTGCTGCGTGCTTCCTGCACTTGCGAAGGCCTGCTTTGTGAATGCCGCTTGGGCTCACGGCGCAACGCTTGCAATATTTCGCGGTAAGGGCGAATTTCTCTGTTAATTTCCACCTGAGCTTTTCTCTCTACATTTCGCAGCGCGAGTAAGTGCCCGAAGCAATCAACGAATATATAGCAGCTGAAGCTGCTGCACGCCCTCTGCACAGAGGTAAATATCATTTTTCGCTGCCTGAAACCTCCCCACGTGCGACGAACGCCATTGACGATGCGAAGTATTCCACACAGACGCGATATATTCCGCGTTTGGAGCGGGCTTATTAACATCGAGCGCTTGATTGCTTCATTTGTGATGCTCACCTTAAAGATAGTCATTTTATACTAAACACTAACCGCTCGCAGGTGTGCTGCTTTTGTTGGAAAAGGAGTTGTTGCTCCGGACGCTCGTCAGGTTAATGAGCCTTATTTGTGATGTTCGTGAACTTGTCAAGGACTCTGTTATCAGTGATGCGGTGGGGCGATAAATAATTTTATTTAAAGGAAAACAGCCCTTCTTTGTTAGTTTAAGCAATGACACTTCTGTTCGTTCTTGCCGTTGGTCTGCAAGATTACGGTGACGGTGTCCCGTACGTTGTACAGCGATAATATTGGAAAGGGAGATTATCGCGTTTTTTTTTAGTTTCTTTATTTCTCTGACAGGCGCGATGTAAATTGAATTGTTAAAGGAGTCGTTTGCCAATTCACCTATGCTACAAACCTACACACTCCGTTAAGCGATGCATTTTTTTTTTCACAGCATAGGCTGCCGTCTCGTTACATTGGCAGATTTTGGTGGCGACGGTCTGCGCCGCCAGAACCGCCGACACTGTCCATATCTGCTTTCGCTCTCAGTGACAAATAATCTACGCCGTGGAAGTCGGCAATGAAAGCTGTTCTTTTAGGTTTAACTTGTGGTAACTTGGAAAGGTTTGAAGTTATTCTCATGGCGTATGAGATGCGTCAGTCACACATTCGTACTCCTC